>VZTY01010066.1:35583-64670 GCA_013400935.1 Turnix velox
ACAACATAGCCATGACAGTTTTCTTACCTACATTTTGAGTAAAATGAGATTCATCTGTTTCAGAGACCTGCATTATTTTTATATATGTTACATAATTTATATAATTTCCTAATTACTTCTGAGGGACCTGGGATGACCAGGTGGAATGTTAAACAAAGCCATGTCTGTATAAAAGAAGGGGAAAGGAAAAGAGGAGAGAGAGTGAAAAAACTGGACAGCAAAATAAGAATTAAATATATTAAGTGACTAGTTGAATAAAATGTGTATTTACCCAGCTCTGTTACATCTGCTGCACTTAATGCACAATTATTTAGATCCAGATTCTTTCTGTTGGCTTTCTTTCCCACATTCTGCATGAACTGGTTAAATCTCTGCTCACCAGATGGTGATTCTGCTTCAGAAATGTGATGTGAAAGTCCATCTGAGGAAAAAGAAATAGGGCTTTGGCTACCTCAGCTACTAACTTGAGTGAAAAACTGCCTGTGGGTGTGAAGATTTTGGGAAATTAACTAAATCTGACAGTAGACAGGGCTATGCCATTGTGGACCAATAACCTGAGTAATAAAATCTCTATAAATAATATAATTACAAAACTCCAGATGCAGAGTGAGGAAAGAATCTCTCACATGCTTCTTTACACCACTTTATACCAGTGACTTTGGACGTCATAGAATCATAGGGTTGGAAGGGACCTTCAAAAGCCATCTAGTCCAACCCCCTGCAGGGAGCAGGGACATTTTGCACTAGATGAGGTTGCTCAGAGCCTCAGCAATGTCTTGAATGTCTTCAGGGACAGGGCCTCCATCACCTCTTTGGGCAACCTGGGCCAGTGTCTCACCACCCTCATGGTGAAGAAACACTTCAAGCACATGAAAATCATGCAAAAGTCTGAAGTATCTCTGCAATTGTGTGGTGAACCTGCTGCTTCCCTCATCACAGCCTGTCTTCATTTTCATGCTGCTTAAGGCAGTCCTTGCTTTTTTGGCTTTCTAAAGGAGTTTCCACTTAACTTTTTGGTCCATACAGTAAGAAAAAATACATTAATATTCATCACTAAGGCCTTTAACAAATAAGACATCTCATCTAATGCCTATAGCTGGAAAAAAGCAGCCAAAATATATATAAAATAGAAATCCCAATCTCAGTAGCTGTCATATCATTGTTTGTCCAAACCTACTTAAAATTCTAAGGACAAAGGATGGGGTTCTAAGCTTCACTTCCATCTCTTTTTTTTAAAATAGCCTCATTTTCCCTGGTGTGTATGTAGAGAGCATTCTTGTGTCTGCAAAATAACCTCCACCCCGAACTTCCATTCTTTTCCCCTCCCCCTTAGCAGTGTCAAGAGGCAGGAAACATCTGCTCCTGTTGTCTTCAGATCACTTTAGCAGCAGGGTGGAATGAGACCAGTCTTAAATATAAACCAAGCTACTGCTCAAAGCCTGGCTTTGATAACATATAAGCCCCACAGCTAATGAGCTGACTCCAGCACTGATCTCTCACATTGGAGATCAAGAGAGAGGTGACCCAAAAGCTTTACCTTCCCTCAGCAACACGGATCTCACTCTTAAGTTAGCACTATAAAATTAGAGGGCATCTCCTTGATAATGTCCCAGTCAGAAGGAAACCCATCCTGGCTTCAAAATACAGGAGTTTGGCTAGCAAGAAAGCAACTGGTTTTCTACAAAATTAAAAAATACACACATTGATGTGTATTTCATTACCACACCAGCCTTACCTTCTATGGAGAGATCTTGCTTCTCACCCTGATCATCAGCTCCAGAATGGTTTACTTCTGTTTCTGCAGCTTCCCTCCTGCCCTTGCCTTCAGATTTCCCAAAGTCAAAGCCCCTGAAGAATTTTTTGATGGCTGATGGCTGCTCTTTACTCTTTCCTGGAGAGGTCTGTTTCCCTTGGAACTGTTTTATGACAAAGTCAAATGGGGAGCTCTTTGGGATGTCCTCTTCATGCACATCCTGGCAGCTCTCAGGGTCATCTTTCAGCAGATCAGCAGACATTGGAAGAATGACACAGAATCACAGGATGGCAGAGACTGGAAGGGACCTTCAGAGAGCATCTAGTCCAGCTCCCCTGTCAAAGCAGGTTCACCTAGAGCAGGGTGGACAGGAATGCATCCAGGCATCTCCAGAGAAGGAGACTTCACAGCCTTCCTGAGCAGTTTGTGCCAGTGCTTTATTATTGAAAAGAGACACTGAAACAAATCTGGCCTCATCCTCTTGATACCTACCCTTTAAATACTGGTGAGATCTCTCAGTTTGGTTTTAGAAATGTTTACTTTTACCCTCTTTCTCTCATAATGCAGATGCACTGAGAATTTCCCAACATTCCCTCCATGCTAATGTCAATAAAACACTCTTTAGCAGACCAGACTCTGAATTAATTTCTTGTGCTTCAAATGAAACCAGTAATGCTCAATATTAGCACAGCAGACTCAGTGGTCCAGGTCCCCAGTGGCATAATTCTCACTCTGCTACCTTGTTAAAGAAGACTTCCCCTAAGGTCTGGCCACCAGGGCTAACATCCTGCTTCCTCTATCATCTAATCTCCAGATTCAGCCCAATGTGGGCATATTAAAGCAGGAGCCATTGAATTTTTGAGGATTATGTGGAAAAGCTGTGTATCAAGTCCTACCAAGGTGCCACGGACTGACTGCAAGGGGAATGAACTGTGCACAGTAACACCCCACAGCTCATGACTGGATTTCTGTGCAGATTCCCCCTTCCCCAGCATAATCCCACACTGAATTCCTTCCACAAATTGCTGTCAATAGACTACATGAATGAGATAATTTTAATAACATTCTGTTATATAGAATGCCACTGGCACTGAATTTCCAAAAAAAGGGAAAGCAGCGCAGAAATCCTATGACCTGCACAGTTAGCTTTCATGTTACTATAGCAGCAAGAGTTAAGTCAGGAGGGAAATCTAAAAATAAAAATGGGTTTTTTATATTTCTATACTTTGTGTGTGAGTAAATATGTACATAGATGTAGGTATACATAGTCATATCTATACATGTATGTCAATTTTCCTTTTGTGTTGAAAATTATCTGCCATGACACAAGTGTTTAAGGATAGAGCAATTACAAGTAGGAAAAGCTGATGCATTTTTTTAAAGTCTTGCTCTAAACAGATGAATTTTCACACAGTAAAATTGACAAAAACAAAGCACATAACTGCACTTTCTGAGCTGTAAAGTAATATTGGTTCCCATGGCTGCATTTTCATGCTGGAAAGTGGCAGTATTTTTAACAGATAAAGAAACATACCTGTCTTTTCCATTGGTGGACTTGAAGATGTCTTTCACTTTACTTTCAGGACTTGTAGGAGAAGTGTGCCATGACATGCAAACAAACCCTCACTTCTAATGGGACTTCTCACGTAGTTTTCTTCTAAAAGTTTCTGTCCTCATCAGTTTGACAGCTGCAGCTCTGTAGGAGTGGGTTGTAGGCTCCTTCCTGATGCTTCTGTTTCTCTGCACTGTCTCCCAGTGGTGGTCCTGGGCCTCTCTCTCCTGGGAAGCAGTTGAGAAGTCCATTTAAATGCTCTGATCATGTCTCAGCTCAGAACACTCCCAAAGCAGAAATAAGGAAGTGGCAGCTCAGACTTGGATCCTGCACTTTAACCACTGCATGTCCCTGAAGCAGCTGCTCTTAGAAGAGTCTGAGTCACCTCGTAGATCAGGTTACAATCCTACCTGAAGAAAAAACTCTTTGTTTTCCCACCCCTTTTGTCCATACTGGTCCGAAACAGTGAGCTGAGCCCTGCTGTCAGCAGGATGTTGCCTAGTTCAGTAAGAAAAAGGAAGAGAGAGAAGCAGCTTGTAGGCAACAACATAACAGAATATGATGATGAAATCATTTAACACCCAGAAACATACATCAAACTTCACTACACCTTTTTTTGTCTGTCTGCCCACCCTAAAATCTGATTCCCATGATGGCCAATGTTACAGTTTTTAGCTTAAACATACAGCCATTTACACTGAATCTCCTTAGCTCTGATAATCATAGAATAGTTTGGGTTGGAAGGGACCTTCAAGATCACCGAGTTCCAACCCCCAAACCCCGCCCACTAGACCAGGCTGCTCAGTGCCTCATCCAGCCTGGCCTTAAACACCTCCAGGGATTAAGGGGCATCCACAACCTCTCTGGGCAACCTCTTCCAGTGTTTTACTACCCTCATAGTAAAGAATTTCTTTCCTATATCTAGCCTTATTCTACCCCCTTCCAATTTACATCCGTTATTTCTAGCCCTCCCATCACATATCTTATTAAAAAGTCCTACCCCTGCCTTTCTGTAGGGCCCCTTCAGGTATTGATATGTTACTAATTTTTCTTCATTTCTGAGGATTTCACTTTTGCAAGTTAAACCAATCAAATTCTTGTGGCAAACTCTCCTCTTCCCTTATCATTTCCTGCTCACCTTTGTCAGCACCTGTTGGAATAAAATTTACACTTCCATAAACACAAAGGACCATCCTCTGTGTACACTAAAGACATGTGCAAACTGGAGTGCTCTTGGTGAGGAATGACAAAGCTGGTCAATAAAGCTAACAACTCCTTTTAAAGCATCTGTTTTAGTGGCCAGCCCAGCCCAAACCACCACAAGCAGACACCAGCCATGAGGACAGGCTTGACTCAGTGTGTCAATGTACAAATGATTCAGACAGGATAGGAGCAGGCACAAGGTGCTCCCAGGAGCCAACAGGATAACATTAAGAGAAGAAAAACTTGAAGTGAACATCAGGAAAACCTTTCTGCATATGAAAAGTAGGAAAAAAATGCACAAAACCACTGTGATGAACCATCTTTCCCTGCAGGAATGGGGGGAACATTTTTAAACCCAAAAGAGAAATGATCTTTAAGTTGCTTTTAGAGTTTTCTGACAATAGTTTGGGTTGGAAGGGACCTTAAAGATCATCTAGTTCCAACCCCCCTGCCATAGGCAGAGACACCTCCTCCCACTAAATCAGGTTGCTCAGTGCCTCATCCAGCCTGGCCTTAAACACCTCCAGGGATTGAGGGGGCATCCACAACCTCTCTGGGCATCCTGTTCTAGTGTCCCACCACCCTCACAGTAAAGAACTTCTTTCTTATATCCAGTCTATGTGTGTCATGCTCTACTTGGCTCCAGTCACTTGATGCTCACTGCAGCTCAGTGAGAACATGGAATGGGAATATCTGGTAATCTCCACTCCCTGGAACTGGGGAAATCCTTAAGCATGTTAAGCACCAATTACAGTGGTTAGGCTGGGCTAATTTGGATGCTCTGACATCATTGTGTTAGCTGATGGGTTGCCCATTCAGAAATTCTTCCACTACTTGCAATGACAGTGACAATACATAATGACACCAAGACAGCATCCCTGGAGTTTGAGCTGACCTGGTTTCCTTTCCCAGAAAGTAACTGTTTACCTTTTTTTTTTTCCCCAGCAGGTAGGAGGAAAGAGTGGACAGGAGAGTTATCCCAAAAGCAGGATAATTAGAGTGAGGTGACCACACTGGGCTGAAAACATGAAGATTGCTTTGCAATAAGCCAGGTTATCCCAAAAGCAGGACAACTACAGTGAGGTGACCACACTGGGCTGAAAATGGGAACATTGCTTTGCAACAGGCCAGGTAATCCCAAAAGCAGGATAATTAGAATGAGAACACATTGGGCTAAAACCAGGAGCATTGCTTTGCAACAGGCCAGGCTATCCCAAAAGCAGGATAATTAGAATGAGGTGACCACACTGGGCTGAAAACAGGAACATTGCTTTGCAATAAGCCAGGTTATCCCAAAAGCAGAATAATTAGAATGAGACCACAAAGGGCTGAAAACATGAGAATTGCTTTGCAATAGGTCCAGGCTGAGCTGTCAAATGCAAGATATCATGACAGCCAGGCTTGGCCACGGCCCTATTAGCTACTGGGCTGAGTCTTGCTTTGTTGATTGGTGTCTTCTCCACGTCACACTTCTGACCATGTGTCCTGCTCCTGCCATGTTGAACCTTGTGTCTGCTTCCTGCAGTGCATGAGGGACAGCACAGGGCAGGCTTAGCTTCTGGAGTTTAAAAATAATAAACGCCTTCCCCTTTGTATCCAGCTAAATGGTTTGTGACCATCTGCTGAGTGCTCAGTGTCACACTTGTTTATGTCTGCTCCTCCCTCCGTGGAGACCTGGGGCAAGGTTAGGAAGAGAACCAATTTTGGAACAAAATAGTTAAAGTTGCATCCCACGCAGCATCCACTGGTGAGAGATTAACGTGGATTTTTGTACTTTGCCTCACTGTGACTCCTTAATCCAGCATATATTCCAAAGAAATAATGCCATTAGAGGATTAGTGCCACAAGTTCATTTGAAAAAAAGGATTTGTAAACACTGAAATCCTATATTCTATGCACTTAATCGCTGAGTATCATTTTGGGGATTTCCTCTCCCTTTAGTAGTGTCTCCTTCCATGACACCCAAGTTTGTTTTGGATGGCCCTTATTACCCACTAAAGGAAAACAAAACATCTAGTTAAAATGATACAGAACCTAAACACACTGGATTAAACCTATCTTGCTTTCATACAGTCATTACAATTATACCAGGGAGGCACTTGCTCAATATTTGGATAGAATAATGATATTAGATATTTATCTGTTAAGGATTTTTAGTATTCTGTGCCCTGTAGCATGTAGAAACACGCTGACTTTTGTTTTCTTCTAAGGCATTTCCCTTCCCAACTTTGCTTTCACCCAGTGAAGCCACTGTTCTCCTCTTTCCCTGAGAAGACCTTCATATGGTACTGATGCTGGCAGTGATTGTGTTATCCATTGACTTGATGTTGACTCTCTTTACACCCAGACAACTCAAAAAGCAGCAGGGGACAGACAAAGACCTTCAGAAGAGACTGAACACACCATGGGCTCGAAGGACCAGTCCCAGAGGATGAATGAATGCAAAGATGGAGCTGCCCTGGGAAGTGGGAAGTGCTCTGCAGAACTCAGGGAAGGAAACATTGCTTGGGTTTCCAGGTAGAGCTCAGCCATCTGGATACTTTCTCCTAATATTCTTATACTCTCTATATTCTCAGAAATATTGTGCAATGCTGACAATTCCCTGGAGCAAATTCATCCCAGACTTCCCTTCAACCAGTGTGGGCAGTGTGGGTGCCTGAGGATTCAATTTGGTCCAAAGTATCCATATGTCCCCATCGTTTCCCACTAAATAAATATTCAACATTCTGATTGTAACAGACCATAAGCCTAAAATAACCCCTGAGGCAGCTGCTGATAATACATTTATGAAAACTACATCCAGCCCCTTATTGTGTATTCATTTACAGCCATAGATTAGTCATGGAGGTGACCAAAGAGGCATCAAGAATGTGTGAAACCAGATAAAACTTTGGGTTCAGAAACACATACCCCTCAGAGTAACCTGGAACAACCTCCTCAACTTAAGTGAGACTTTCGATGGGTGGAAAGTGAAGAAAGGTTTTGCACATTCACACTTCAAAATATAACAAGAAGTGAAGTTAGGAAACAGAGATGGGCTCTGCCTGACCCAAAGGAGCTGCACACTTTGCAGGACAAGCTTGGAAGTGCTGGTCATGAGTAAAAGTGTGTGACAGCCCCTGTTGCCACTGTTTTATTACAGTTAGAAGAATTTCAACCTTGCATATACCAGCACAAGCTGCTAAATATGAACTGGAGAATTCTAAAGCATGTTCCTATTTTTCAAAGCCAGAATTTAACCTTGCCTAGTATAAATTACCAATGATAAATACATATTTCCAGCCACTATCTCATACTGAATATGCTTCTTGATTTCCCTAAAAAGCATGACTAAAAAATCTCTTGCAACAAATGTGTGTTTATATCCACAACATGTTTTTTAACACTAATATTGGTATTTTTTTATTAACAGGAAGTATATGAATACAAACTTAATTTCTCCTTCTCTGTTACCATGTTACTAGTCTGATGGAGAAGATTTCAGGCTGGAAAATTCTTTTTAGGTGAACTTATGCTGGGATTAATCCCCTTCCAGTTAATCATTCACATGAATGGGTAATCTGCAGAGTTCATGCAAGGCCTGCAAACTATATTAATTACTAGAAACCTAATTAGAAATCAACAGAGTCAAAGGATCAGTGGTACTTCCATGTGCTACCATCTGGTACAATGGGTCTGGAGAGTTCAGCAAAACTCCCCACTGCCTTCTGCAGAACTTCAGCCTGGATATGTGTTGCCAGAGACAGCAAGTTAATGCTGATGCATGAGCTGGTTATAAAGGCATTTTTGGGAACATCCTAAATGACAGAGTACATGTTATTTAAAGATCAAGTTCAAAAGGGAGTATTCACTCCACAGTTTTCTTTTTGAAAGAGATATCACTGTAGTTGTAATCTGTCTTTACACATCCAAAATCCCAAATCCATTAACAGGGTAATGAAAAAAATAACCCCAGACAAGCAAATATGAAATCACATCTGCCATAAAATGTAAAAAGGAACATCCAGAGTGATGAGGGAAATTCCACAGAGGACACAAACATGGCAGAGAGTAGCTTCCATTACTCCTGATGTGCATGTGTGGAAATGATAACATCATTTTACCAACTGATCTGCTCTTTCAGCACGTGGCCAGTTTGAAAGTTTGGCCCAAACCACTTCAATCCTGCTGGGCAAGCAAAAAATCAGGTCTTTGAAAATTCAACTTGTATGGTTTTAAAACATAAAATGCAGTCTTCTTTCAAGAAAGACTGTTTGGCCAATTCAGTTTGCAAGGGAATTTAAAGATGAGCCATATTTCATCACTTTAGCATGCCTTTTGGAATTGAGATCATCTGTGATAAGTAAAATTTGATAGTTTCAACTTTGTTCCTGATTGGGTCCAGTTGTCTCTGGTTAATTCCCAAATTTCCATTGGGAATGAGACCTCCCAATGTGTGATCCTTCCATCTCTCCAAAACTGTCTCAGAGCTCTAAGCTTAAGTCTGCTTTTCCAATGGACAGCCAACTGTGTTACAACCATGACCTTCTCAGTGATGACTCCTCACACTGCTCTTCCGGTTTAAACAGAAGGATNTCCTCAGTGAGGACCACTCAATCCTCACACTGCTCTTCTGGTTTAAACAGAAGGATTTAGCAAAAGAATTTGCTGTGTCTGAACACAGATTCCATTTTGGAAAAAGAAAAGCTGATTTCTGATAAAAATGCCATTTGCCATCAGCCCAGCTCATTTCACTCTACAGAAAGAAGCCTCCACTGCAGAGTATCTTGCTTCAGTGAACTTTATAAGGAGAAAAAAGGGTTATCACACTTTCAGATTCCTCACTCAGGACACTGTTAAGAAATGGTGGATTAAAACCTGCTTAGACTCTAGTTTAGCAGGTTCTCTACTTATACAAATCCCTCCCAGCGTTGCATTTTGGTAAACAACATAAATCTTGAACTGGTAATAAAACTGTCTGCTACAATTTCTTGTCTTCCATTTTTGAAGATCATTAAGTCTTCAGCTGAGCTTTGTCTGTCACTGATTTTGCCAAAAGGGAATAAAGAAACCTCTGACTCAAATCAGTGCTCACAGAATATGTGGTGACAACAGTAAGACTGGATCTACCTTAGTGCAAGGAGCTGATTCCACACTGATAACCCATTCTGGTACTTTAGGAAATGAGAAAGGTGTGACAGTAGTTGACATTTTTATTTAAATTAATTGAGAGCCTCCTTGTTCTTAATTCAGCTTTAGAATGGTACAAAAGCTGCTAACAATTGACAGATTTTTGGTAGCATTCTCCCAACTCCTTGTGATCTACAGTGAAGTGATGCTCTTGGGGCATATATACTGGAAAGGTAATTCCAGTTCTCAGAAGGAGGTGGGACTCCAGCTCCATCCTTTGCCTTGGTATATATTTGGGGTCATTAGATCAGGCTACCATCACCCTATACTGGGTAAGAACTGTCAGGCTGTAGTCAGAAGAATCTGAGTGCTGATGTTTCTCTATTCTAAGTAATGTGGAAAGGGGATAAACTACACTGGTCCTAAACTTTCTTAGCTAACAGTGACACTAATTGACAAACCAAGGCCCAGATCCATTTGATACACTCCACGTTGCTTTGTTCTACTCATAACCCATCTCCCCGTGTCCCTCTCTCTCCTCTCTTTGCTGCTTTGGCACTTTTCCTCTTGGCAAAGAGGAGCAAGAGAAACAGGACATGGCTGCAGGATACAGAAAACACACCCCTGCTTGATGCCTGTGAAATCCAGTCAATATAGATATTCTCTGGAAAGGGACCATAAAAACATCTTTATGAACTGCAGCTGTCACACTTCACTGAAGCTCACAGCAATTCTGCCTCTGTGCCAGAAACCAAAGCCTGGATGCCAGGGGTACTCTCTCTCTCTCTCTCTCTAAGCTTACCTCCTTTGGTAAAGCAGGAAAAAAAAAACATATCCTGATTTTATTGCTGGTTTTGTTTCTACTTCAGGAAGTAATTTCTCCTGGTATTAAACTTTTAGTGGTTTTCCTGAAATGTGATGCACATGGGCTAAAATATCAGATGAAAAATGGGTGCTGATGCTTTATTCGTCTCTTGCTTCAGCTTCACCCAAACTTTGAAAAATCCCAGCAGAGAAAGTTTTTTCAAGACTGAATTTATTTATTACATCTCAAGTCACAGGCTTCTGTGGGCAGTTACAGAACTAGTGGACTGAACATCAGCTGGAAATTATCCCTAAGCCTAGAATGCTCCTTCTATTCCTTGGCTGCCTGCATGTGCAAAGACCTGGACAACCACATGAAAACTATTCTCAGGTTATTTTAGCTGGTATGTGATTTTTTTTTTAAGTCCTAAAATTAATCTCAAGACCATTTGATACAGTAATCCTGGGTGAGATCTTATTTACGAAGAAGCTCCAAATGGCAACAAAATAGCTATGGTTGTTTTTACAAAAAGAGTCACAGTTACTTTAAAAAAATAATATAATAAACCCACATTAGAGACTTTATAAGCATTTTGTGTTACATTATAAAAAAACAGTTTGGTAGCTGAACTGTAGTAGGATTACACCTCTTTGCTATCCATATCACTCCCCTGAGAGTGATTTTTTAGGAAGAATGAGTTAATTTTCTCCAGGTTTAAGCACCTTTTTTGCAGTTGACAAAGGACATGGGACAGATTTTTGATGTTGCAGGTCTTTCAGCAGGTGAAGGAGAGATTAACAAATACCAGCCCTGACATCCCATCAGCTGACATGAATATTAGGAGGAACTAACCACTCCCTGATATTTTAAAATCTTCCATTTACCATTAGGCATTCATTGAGTGAGCTAACTCACCTGCAGTGAGAATTAAAGAGTAAATTGCCAGCTTGAGCAGTATAACCATCTGATCCCTCTGTTAGCCTCACAATATGCTTAACAGGATTTCCATCTCCTAGTTCCCCCCAATCCCATCAGATACACAGTGCTGGGATAACACAGCTCTGGGGTTACTGTTTGAGGAGAACATCCTTCCTGGAAATCACTACAAACAGGTAACACAATGCATGAAAGATGGGTAGTTGTCAACCTCCTCTCATATTTCTTGTTAGAAGAGGAAGATTTTAAGTGAATGCCTCAAGCACCTTAAAAGCTAACAACAGCTTAGCGTGTTAAATGTGAAATAGGTTTATCAGCTCAGTGTAGTGCTCTTCTTGTAATTATGTTTTAACAGCCTGGTTAGGGGATGGTATTGGAGAAGGGCTTGTGATGTCAGAGTGGGTAGGGCTTAGAAGCAGGGATGAGGGCTAATCAAGATAGGTTCAACTTGTATTTAAAGTAAAGTCAGCGTTAGTTAAGGCAGTTTTTGACATGTTAATCTTGATGTGTTTTAAAAGCTGCCAATCACATTACTGAGGCAGCTTGGAAGGAAGACATAGAGCCAAGGCACATACTCTTGGGATGTCCATGGTGTCTTCATTTCACCCAAAACTGAGGTCTTCAACATAGATGTAAGTATCTATAAACTCAAAAAGCTGTTATTTTGTAATGCAAATGGCAATGCAACATCCGCTGAGCAATACCAAGAGATGGCTGATTTTTCAGGGTTTGACAGAAAAGGCCAGATCAAAGCAGACTCCTTCATGGTGTTTTTCTTTAAGAGCAGGGTAAAGTTGGGAATTGGCAGGAATGATAAAGAAAAAGCCAAGTATGTGATTGACCAAGTTTTGATTTCTCAGCAATCTGCTAGATAGATGTATTCTCACAGGTAAATAATCATTAATTTGGGTTGGAAGGGGCCTTAA
Source organism: Turnix velox (assembly GCA_013400935.1). Lineage (NCBI taxonomy): Eukaryota > Metazoa > Chordata > Aves > Charadriiformes > Turnicidae > Turnix > Turnix velox. The sequence continues at coordinate 47,868 of VZTY01010066.1, forward strand.
AGATCATCTACTTCCAACCCTCCTGCCTTAGGCAGGTACAAATCCTGCATATTCAGGTGGAAACGCTGTATTTTTATGCCACAAACATGATCATTTGGGAAAAAAATTAGAGATCTGTTTCACAAATGAATGATTTTCCTTTGGGAAGGCTTGTCATTGCACACTCAGGATTTTTCTAGAAAACTCTGGATATAGATTGAGTTGCTTAACGCATAAAGGTTTCACTGTCTTGTCTAGCAGTAACAAAACATTCTTAAAAGCTAATTAATTGTTACTACGTAGAGATTAAACTCTGAGTGAATTTATATTTAGAAGTACAATTGAAAAATCTTAATATTTGACAGATACTTCCCTGGAGCAAGGTTTCTAAATCAATAAGCAATAAGAATTAATGAAGTCTATCCTGACATAGATAAATTTGGGTGGTTTAGTCTGATACACCAACATAAGATTTTACTTAATTTAAATGTTCCTTGTGTGAGTAGCCACTGCAACAAACCCCAGTGCTAGTAGCTTTGTGGAACATCACTATGTGTAGTATGATGTATTTTGTAAAAATTATCATATTGTGATGAGGGGTTTTTATAAATTATTATCTGAATGTGTGGGAGGAATGAACTGTAGACTGAGAAGGGCTTGGGCACTATCAGAGTTAAAATTTCAAGTTCCTCAGATGGAAAATATGTGAATTTCTGTATCTCTTTGGAGCCCCAGAGATGCAGAAAGAGAAGGAGAAGGGAAGAAATTCTGATTTGAGTAATTTCATTGTGGTCTGATCCTTCTTACTGGAGATGAAAATGGTCAGTCTGTTCAAGATGCTGATTTTGGAATCTGTTCACAGGTTCAACTGTGCAATTTCATATGTTAATCTCACATGAAAACTTGTGACTTCATACATAAGTTTGGAAAATAAGTGGGTTTAACATCTGACACTTGTGGCCTGAATATATTTTAACATTCCTGCAAATATTTTTAACAATGAAGTTGTGCCATCTTATGTTTCATGCTAATCTGAAATGATTAAAGATAAAAACCTACACCATCTTGTTTTATTGCAGTGGTATTAGACACATCAAATGAAGTTTTGGGGTTTTTTTCAGAGGATTTTTGGGAAGTCAGATAGATCCTGCTATGATATTTAATATCCCAAATGAAGAGGGAAGGTACTGAGTTAGTTAGTTAGTTAGTTAGTTAGTCAGTGGAGTTAAAGTATTAAATAAAAATAGTTTTAAATACCATTCCTAAAACTAGTTGCAGTACCTGGTTTCTTCTGACACTACAAGAGTCAACTGCATTTCATTTGGAAATACTAGCCCTGCTCTCCAATCATCAGAAAACTTTCCATCCTAAGCCTTCCACTTCCAGGATTTAAAGAACAAACTTTTTTATGCTTCAAAAGTAGAAATGATTAAAAAGTAGAAATTAAAGGTCTAGTTTCCCTTTAACTGATCCCACTTCTGCCACGTTTTGCAATCTTCAGGGCTTCAAAAAGAATCAAAGACAAGAGGATAATGTTTCAAATGTCACCCCCAATTATGAAATAAATCCACAAGGAAAACAAATTACACCATGGTTTTTTCTCTGTGTATAAAACAGAGACCTAGCCCTTGTAAACAGCTTCTCCATCTACCAGTTTGTCAGGACACAAGCTGGGTGTCTGATGCTACGTATGTGTGTGTGTGCAAGCACGCACTTTAATTACCAGAACCACTATTTTTGTTAGATTCTGCTCAGTTATTTTACTTTAAAAGCAAAATTCAGCTTCGGGTGCTGCTGAGCAAGCAATATCAAGCAGTGTGGTTCTGCAGAAACCAGACCTGGGCTTCCAGCACCCAGCTAAGAGGGAGAAAGAGCTAAGAAAATTTCCAGCTCAGCTGCTGGCTCCTGTATTCCTGTGCCTCTGGTGACATATCAAATGGCAGGTTGACTTACTTTTTCTCCATCATTTGTCTGTCTCACCTAGCAGGCTTCAGGATGCTCTTGCTGGGTGTTGGTGCTCAGCACAATGCATCTCCACCTTTGGTTTCAGTTCAGGAATTGAGTTCACTGTTGCCTTAGTGGCACAAAGGGATAAGAGTTTCTCCTCGTTTCATTCCAGTGGGAAAATAGATGACTTTCTATTGTGAATCTAACTTAGCTCCTGAAAGATTGAAATTGCCAGCACTAAGCCTTGATTTCTTCTTCAGACAGTGAGTTCATAAAAAAAAAAAAATTATAAAAATGAGTGATTTGCTGTTTGCAGCCTCACCAAGTATCTACCTCAGAACTGGGAAAACATCCATGTCTTCATTCCAGTGCAAAGGCATGCACTGCAAACTCTGCTGGCTGGCACACACACCATTAAAATAGTTATTTTTCCTTTCTTTAGGGAATGTATCGTTCTCAATCCAGTTTTAGGATTACACTCTAATCTCAGCCCCTGAGCAGTCTGTGCCCATGTATCTAGGATTAGAATTTAGCCCCACAGTCCCCCCAGTGGTACCTTACCCCAATTAAGAAGTAATATTACATATTACATGACATAATGTTTGTAGAATTGCTTTCATGCTTTCCAAAAAAACCTTATTTTGCTGACTGTGGGTTCTTGAATAAGTACAGTCTCTAGCTTTATGTTTCTTAGCACAGATTTAGGGCAAGAAGCCTTTATACTACAGTTAATAACACAAGAGTATTAATAATATTGGAATATTTATCCACTTTCTAAAGCAGCATCTGATTTCACAGGTTATCAGGAGAGCTTTTTCTAAGAAGGAAGACAGTGGAAATGAGACTATGCTTGAATTTATTCATGCATTTCACTCATAGGCACATTTATATGTTTAAATTATGCACTTAACTGACTTCTCTGACACAGATTTACCTGAGCACTTTAAACAATACTCTGCTTCTTCTAAATAACTTGTGGAGCCACTGCAAAGTTACACCAATTTTTTTTTTTTTAAATACTAATTCCATGTGTTTGATGGAAATAAAAGCAGTATTAATTATTGAAATCTTAATGCACTTCTCTAAAAAAGTAAATCTATGATTCTAATGTCAATGTAATTAATATTAGAGATACACAGACTGCTGTGGGCCGTTTTGAAACCTCATACAGCGAGATTAGGTTTGCAAATGCTTCTGGTTCATGAAGTTTGTGTCTTGCCCCTTCTCACCTAATAAATTGAGACAGAATTAGTCCTGGGTGAGTGCTTCTGCCTGCTGCCAAGAAGGGTTTGCTGAGGGTAAGACTCTAAAGGTAGAGATTAACTTGTCTTCATCCCTGTAATGTGCTGTACAGCCAGGATTTGTGCAATAGGATCAGAGAAGAGCCACATATGAATGTAACACCAGACAGCTGGTGTGTATGAATTTATATGAACCCTGATGTAAGGTTTTGAGTTGCTCTCAAATCCCAGCTAATATATGTATCAGAAATATACTTTCCCTGCTCTCTGAGATCTCTTTTTTGCTGATGTTGGTTTCTAATATGCTAGTTTTTATGAAGACAGTTTCAACCTTCAATACCCTAAATCCAACCTGCAGTCAGAACCCCACCGAAGTGAACAAAAAAGGTGTTTTTTCCAACTAGAATAACATAGATTAGGCAAGTCCTCCTGACACAGAGTTACACACAAGTCTTTATATAAGTTTATTAAGCTAACTATTAATCTTACCTCATCAGTTCAGTATTGGAGCTACATGATCCTTGAGGTCCCTTCCAACCCGGGTCATTCTGTGATTCTGTGATTCTCTGACCAGAAAACCCAGGGAAATAAGCAAGTTATTTAATGAGGGTGGCATATACACTCAAAATGTGTCCTTCAAGTAAAATCTACACCATACTGGCATTCCAACATTCAGCTAGGGAAAACAGAATAGAATTTAAGTAGAAATAATATGAAGAATTTCACCTAAAATACCAGAGATTATTTCTATATGCCTGAGAAGAAATCCAAACTAAGTTAAGATGGGATTGTCTGGTACAAAAGGAAACACAACAGAATGACTTCATGGAGTAACCCCCAGTGAAAACCTCATTAAGGAATCAAACCCTCCTTTTGGCTTATGATGATCCAAAAACTGGGTCAGTGGAAGCAGTAAGCTAGAGCCTTAGTGGAAGAAGTCTAGTGGAATGAACTTTCAAGACATACTATTCCATGACTTTTTTCAATACTACATGTTTACCACATCAGAGCAACAGGCCACTTAGTAACTTTGCAAGGCTTAGTTGCTTCTGTTGCCCAAAGTGATGCTCTCTGAATCATCATCATCTAGTGGAAAATAATCTAGCAATAAACACAGATCAACTCCATATGGATGCTGTTGTATATGGTACCCTACATTCAGTGAAAGCATGGGAATTCAAAAGAAAACCTCATAAAAAAATTAAAGAATGTTCTTAAATATTTTCTATTTCTGCTCTAACAGCACCTGCCAACAGACAGTATAATCTAATTTACATCAAATACAAAATCCAGGGCTGATTTGGGAACTGCACAGACTATACAGAGAACAACTCAGGGATACTGGTGATAGTGGTTTCTAACCAGAGTTATTGCTGCTTGCTTGTTGGTAGATGTCTGTCAGAACAGTCAGGGTACATGGGATCCCACGTGGAGGTGATGGATTTGGTTCAGAATAGGTGGATATTTTCCATGATTCTGCCCTTTAAAATTGTATCAAATACTTTAACTGCAGGTAGGATTTGAAGGGGGAGATGAGTGAGGAGTAAACAGCAGTAAAAGTGTGGAAGTATTAGGTAGGCCTGATAAAGAAAAGCATTTTTTACTTGAAGGCCTTTTTTCCACCCAGGGATAGCTTCCCAGAATAAAGTGCATTCACAACTATGATTAAAACAGGAGACTAGAAGCATTCTAGTAGTTCCTAAAAAGCAAAAGAAGGCCAGCTTGTCAGTCATCTGACAGACGAAATATTAACTTGTGAACTTCTTTAGTTAATATTGGTGTTTATATTCACTTCAGTGTTAATATTCACTGGTGAAATACTCTTTGGTGACTTACTAGAATAAAAAGGTTAAAACCTTCTGGTTAGTCCATTACATCTGGACTTCTGCTGGTTGTTTTCCACCTTCATATTTTCTAGTGAAGTCAAAGGCCAGGCTGTAATGAGGTTGTCATGAAGTTTAAAAATTGCAGCTTTTTTTTAATTCTGTAATGTTTAAAACTCATCCATGAGAGAGAACCAACTAAATGCTCCAACTAGACCAATACGGTATGGGAAGAACCACCATCCCAGTTGCCATCTATTTTTTGATCTGCTGTAAAGTTTAGTTCAGCTCTAAATCACTTTAGGACTGAGCTTTAAAATGCTTTAGCAGCTCAGAAGCACTTTGGCAGCTCAAATGCTCTTCATGAGGCATCCAGCATCCTAAACCGCTTTAAGCCTAAAGTATCCTAAAAAAAAAAAAAAGAAAAGGCAAGTGGAAATATGTCCAGCAGCACATCCATCAGGAGAAAAGGACATGGGGCTGTTCTGTTTGAGAGGTTTTTCTGCTTCCTGAATATTGGAGAGCACAGAATCTAACATTTATGACATTTACAAGAGCAAAGAACCTTGTATTTTGAGGGAAAATCAGCAGTGTTGTCCAAGAATGGTTCCTACTCTCAGTCTGAAAGGCTAAACAGATTGACTGCTTTTTGAAAAACTCATTTTGAGGCTGAGACCAAGTATCTTCACCATACCATGAGCATGGCAAATTCTCAAAGCATGTGAATCAGACTGATGGCTTCCCCTTAACATTTTTTGGAACTCATGCATAGGCCAAAAGCAGTAGAAGAAGTCATAATGATTACCATAATTCTAAAATTATTTGGCTGACATAACACAAGATTTGGCTTCCTTCAGCTTTAGACAATGAACAGTAGAGCTATATAGCTATACATTTGTAGAGTTTTAGTTATTAGACCAGATTTCTACTTTTCAGCTGGTTTTATCTACCTGCATATAAGGATAATTAATCTGAGCTAGGTTTTATCACTGTTTTTATCACATCACTACAAAGTACATTCTTTTTCCCTTTTTTACTTAATTTGGCAGTCGTAAGTGGAGGACATAATTTGGAACAGCTCATTTCTATCCATCTTTTTCACCCAGTTCACAGTCTATGATGTTCCAAACTATTATAATTCCCAAATTAAACCAAAATACACTTGCTTTCCTGAGCATGAGCACATACATGTCACTTGTCAGGACTGCTGTGATACACCACAGGCTGTAGACAAAAGATTTTGGCTTAATTACATTCTCTCAAGCAGCTAGTATTTCCCAAAATCCTGACTTTTCCCTCATGATAGGATCCAAAGATTCTAGCCAACTCAAGATAAATAAGAACAACATTTGCATTGTCCTAAAAGGGGGAAGATTTTATACTGAAAGCTACAGCTGGGACTGGCAAAAGGTCTACCTACTTCTCTGAGAAACAGTTCTGTGAACAGTTCTTACACTGTTGGATGTCTTGTTCTTTTCTTTGGCCTGCTGTTTCCATTTTTTGCAACAGAAAAGTGTTTGCTGTCTCCTTGCAGCATGACTCCACGAGATCACATGAGAAAAATGTCTATCCTGGGGGAACAAGGCACTCTAGAAGAAAAGCACTTGTACCGATTAGCAAGTGGCATGGCAGCAGGAGGTAAGCAGGAAGAAATCTCAATGTGCTTTTGCTTATAGGACTGCTAATTCCTTCATCGGGAGGGTTGTGAGACACTCTAACAGTTTGCCCAGAGAGGAGGTGGAGGCATCCACCTCCCTAGAGACATCCAAGGCCAGGCAACCTAATCTAGTGCAGGATGTCCCTGCTCACTGCAAGGGGCTGGACTAGATGGCCTTTGGAGGTCCCTTCCAACTCAACACATTCTATAATAATACATCATATAAGAAACAGACAGCAGCAGGCTTAATGCCTTTAAATGGTATTTGGAATTTGTCTTAGGAGCAACTGGAGAAACATTTCTCTTAAGGTAGTTAAAAGTCTACATGGGAGACTCTTGGCATTCAGAATTTGATCAGGAGGTGTCAAACATCTGGAGGAAGAGTCAAGCCCAGCAATAAAAGCTTTAGCTTGATCTGATGAGGTTCTGGATCACCACTGTTCATCTTCCTAGAGCTGCTATTTCATGACAAGGCAGGTTTCTGAAAATAATTTTTTTCTAAAAATAAAACTGTACTAGAAATGCAAACTCAAGCAGAGAACTTAACATTCATGGCTATTCTTTTCTGCTTCACAGTGTTATCTGAATTGTTATTAATTGTAAATTGGTCTTATGTACAGTCAATTTTGCACATCCTGTTTGTTTTTACTGCAGTTTGATTGTATAAATCTGCATTATTCAAACAAAGTGCTTAAGGTGGCAGTGAAAACATCTTTTTTAGTTGCTGCTATTAAAAAAAGTGTGATTTGCTAACTCATAGGAAAATCACAGAATCACAGCAAAGGTTGTATTGGAAGGGGCCTTAAAGATCATCTAGTTCCATAGGCAGGGACACCTCCCACTAAATCAGGCTGCTCAGTGCCTCATCCATCCATTTGGAGGTGTTTAAAGCCACCTCCAAAGAGGTAGGGCATCCACAGCCTCTCTGGTAAATGTTTCAGTGTCTCACCACCCTCACCATAAAGAATTTCTTCCTTATATCTAGCCTGAATCTCCCCTATTTCAATTTACATCCATTATTTCTAGTCCTTCCATCACATATCTTATTAAAAAGTCCTACCCCTGCCTTTCTGTAGCCCCCTTCAGGTACTATGAGGTCCCCCCTGAGCCTTCCCTTCAACAAGCTGAACAATCCCAACCCCTTCAGCTTGTCCTCATAAGGCAGTTGCTCCAGCCCTTTGATCATCCTCTTGGTCCTCCTCTGGACCTGCTCCAACAGCTCAATGTCCTCCTTAAGCTGAGGACCCCAAAACTGGACACAATACTCCAGCTGGGGCCTCACCAGAGCTGAGTAGAGGAGTAAAATCACCTCCCTTGACCACCTCTCTCTGGTCACACTTCTCTTGATGCAACTCAGGATTTGGCTGGCCTTCTTGACTGCAAGCACAAAATGCTGTCTCTGAGAAAAAAAGCCCTATTTTTTCCTGGCAAAGCTGTACTGCAGATAGAATCACTGTGTGATTTACTGCAATGCTAACAGAACTCTTTATGTTTTGGGTCAGAACTACGACAGCGGCAGGAGATGCTCATGAGGAATCAGTTGATGGCAGTAAACCCTCAGCTAATGAGTGCAGGCCAGCAGAGAATGCAGGCAATTCCCTCCCAGTTTGAGCCTCGACTGGTGGACAGGTATTTTGCACCACTTTTTTGTTATAATGATGCAATTAAAGGACAACTGTGCATGTGCTGCACCAGAGCATATAAAGATCTTAGAGAGCTGTTAACTAAACTGTGCCTGTTTCACATCTGAATGTATTTATGTCCTCTCAGAGACCTGTTGCCTTCCACTGAAATGATGGCACCAGCTGACCCAAGACAAATCCACATCACATCCCACCTTGGACCTGCAGTCCCACAGCACACAAACATGCCCAACATCTTGGCCAATCGTGTTTACCCAGGCCCAGGTAAGGAAGCAAAGTGATAGCATGCAGATGAGAAAGCAAACTGCACCTCCAGGTTCTTCATGGGATTATCAGCAATGTCAATAAAGAGTTTGTTTTCTTTGGAAAAACAGCCTCACTAAAAGAAGCAGCCTGCCTACCAGTTTAAGTCTAAACACAGTAATTTTAGTTTTTGTTAAGTGCATAATTTTCAAAATAATTTGTGTGTTTGTGTGCTTTCCTTTTCCTTTTATGTTTTCCAAGCATTCTCACACCTAAACAGAAGGCTGCAGATGAACAAATGAGAAAAATCAACACCACTTTTTGCTGCTTTTAACTCTTGCTTGTGTATGAACACTGGCTGTTTTTATAGGACAACTTTACTGATCATATCCTTCAATCATGTTCCATTTCACTCATGTAGAGCAACTCCAAATCCTTTCAATAAAGGCTCAAAATGACAGGGCACAGCTCTGAGGGGAAGGCCAGATATCCCAGTATAGCAATGTAACTGGGGCACACTTATCATACTCAATAGGAATTTACATAAATTTATAAAACACTACATACAAAGAAGTGAATAAAGTGGAGTAAGTGATAGAATTCTCAATGCCATATAGATCTATAACCAAAAGTTCCTGGCTTCAGCTTTTCTGGCTTCTCAGAGATTCCCTCAAGTGAAAATGTAATCCCAAATTGCATCTCATCTGGGCTGAAAACAGCCTGGAAGGAGCAGGTTTGCATTGCCTAACTGTTGGTTATTATTTTCTAAGCAGCTGTTACGTATTTCAAAGACAAAAGTCACCAAATAAAACCACCCTTCTATCTCTTTCCTTTATGGATAATGGCAGGTACCTAAGTATGGATCTCATCCTTCACATTCCCCTTATTTATTCTCAAAACAATTAATACAAATAGGATTTAAGTCCCATCAGCTTTCTAGTGAAGCCCATGGTCTTCAAAAGCTTATTAAAATGTTACTGCATCACTTTGGGTTTGTGAGTTTTCCTGTGGAAACAAGCAAATTTTCATGACTTCTTTTTTCTCCTCTCCCTTTAAGGATACAGCTTCCTGCAACCAGAATCCATGGAAGCTGTGGCCAGAAGACAGGAACTGGTTCAAAAGCAAAATATTGCCAGGTAATCAATAGTAAACTTTGCTCTGAACTCAATGCCAGGATTAGGGCAGCAAAGGCAACTGGAAATACTTATTAATTGTGAGGTTTCAGCCAGAGAAGCAGAAGGCCCTTGGGTAGCTTCTTAGATATGAAGCCACTGAACTTTCTGTTTGGCTTTAAAAGGATGTAAGAAAAAGAAACAAGCAAGCTGCAAACTTCAACCCCAGCCCTTGAACTCTGGATTATTACACCCTGGAGTTCCAAAATGTCAGAAACAACATTCAAACTTCACAGCTGTGTGCTGTGAAGCCTCCACAGCTGGGCCCTTGGGATGATTTGCTACATCTCCACCCTGCCAGGGTGGACAGATTTCCTGGTCTAGACCAAATAGTCTAAGTGTCAGGCTGGATCTAGAGAATCCTGTTATTTGTACTAGTTTCTGTGCAACTAGAAGCTGGTAAAGGAACCACCAGTGCCCTCCTTCATTTCACCAGAGGAACTTTTAGCTTCACTGGGGCTCAGCATACAGAGAGTGACAGTACCCCTCACATAGTAAGACCAAAGAGCAGCCAAATTATGATTAGGCACCTCAAGAGAATTATGATGTAAATGCTTTGAGCTCTTCAGCCAGCAAAGCTTGATTACTGAACTCCTCTAAGCACGAGATTAGCATCAACAATGCATTTCACATCACTCTTACCACGTGGCAGAAACGCAGAGAAGAAGTAGAAAAGCTCTCAGGAAATCCGGCCATCACATACACCCTCTGCCACTGGTGTCCCTGGAACTAGATGATCTTTAAGGTCACTTCCAACCCAAACCATTCTATGATTCTACCTGTTCAGGCTCATCTAAACACAGGAAAACCCCAACATGAAAGAACTCAGCCCAAATCCTTAGTCTTTTGCCATCCTGGCAATTTCCACTAGCTTAATGCTGCCTTCTTTGAGGCACTGAGCAACCTAGCCTAGTGGGAGGTGTCCCTGACTATGGCAGGAGGGATGGAAGCAGATGATCTTTAAGGTCCTTTCCAACCCAAACCATTCTATGATTCTACCTGTTCAGGCTCATCCCTCAGCCCACTAAACACAGGAAAAACCCCAACATAAAAGAACTCAGCCTAAATCCTTAGATTTTTGCCATCCTGGAAATTTCCACTAGCTTAATTCTACCTTCTTTGAGGCACTGAGCAACCTGGTCTAGTGGGAGGTGGCCCTGCCTATGGGGGAGACGGAACTAGATGATCTTCAAGGTTCCTTCCAACCCAACCATTCTATGATTCTGCAGCACGTGACACCTCTAGGGCCATACTTATTCCTTTCAACTTTCACAGAAATTGGGTGTTGCCCTAACTGCTTGTGCTGTGTGTGTCTCTCAGGATGGAAATGGAGATGAGTGCTATTTTCCAGCAAAAAGAAATGGAGAAAGCTCACCGCAAAGGACTGCTGGGCCTGGAAGCACCTTTCCTTTACCACGGGATGCCAGCTAGTCCCATTGCTTTCCGTGGCAGGCACAGACTACCTGAAGGCCACCTTCCCAGTGACTTGTATGTTCATCGAACCACCCTGGATGAACTTCATGGCAACACCATGCTCATGGCAGCCAGCCCATACCCTCCAGTCAGCACTCTGCAAAGGGAGAGGGGACGTCGGCCAGGGAGGAGAGCTGGAAATCCAAAAAGTGCAGACTGTAGCAGTAATGGCACAAAGAACCAAGCTGAGGAGAAAACCATGGACCCTGCTTCAGCTATAGCAGATGATGAGAAAGAAGACAAGAAAGAAGCAGAGGTGGAGACGCCGAGCAAACATGAGCAAAGCAAAAACCAGATGGAGCCACCTGCAGAGGCCAAAAACTGTAAAGAATTTGAACAAGGCTTGAGGAAGAACTGTGCTGCTCATGAAATTTCTGACACCAACAGCTGCAGCAACACAAGTGAGAAGGAGCCTAATAGATCCTGTGCTGCTTTTGATGACAAGTACATGTACCCATCTGCAATCCCATTCTCAGCCTTGCCATATGGATTTCCAGTGCCCAGCAACCCATTGCTACCTTCAGGTTTGTGAGGTCTCCTGATTACTCTTAGTAGCATGTTGATAATATTTATTTTTATTAATTTTTTCCCTCCATTTTAATCAGATTTTTGGCATGAGGGAGTCAGAGCCATTAAATGCAGCATTAATATGTTGCAAAAAGTATTAACTTGGTAAATCCAAGTCAGAAAAGGTAAAGAGTGGTTTCCTTACCTGCAAACTGCAAAAAAAATTCCAGTTGCTGACGTAATTGAGATGTCAGCATCTTGGGTGTATGTAATGATCATTGGGTGTGTGTGTCAAACAGGATGAGGACTCTCCTAGGAAGCTACATTCATTTAGGAATGAATTTATCCCTGAGACTTGATCTCTCCAAGAACAGAGAAGTAAGACGCAGGACTCTCCAGACATTGTTTCTACAGCTTTGCAGTTCTCATTAAATGCAGCAGTTGCCAGTGGGTGAGCCCTGCAAAACTTCTCAATAACTGACATGATGTATCACTGAAAAATACATAATACACATCAGGTGTTCAGTTCCAGTCTGCAAGAGGAATTTCAATTAAGATGAACAAAATTCCTGGATGAAATTGTGATCTAACCTCTTTCTTCCATCCATAATGTTTCTATATGTCCTCTTAACACACAGAAGGCATTATGGGCCAGCAAAAACCAACTGAAATATTTATTCATCAAGTAAAAATATTAAGAAAGAGTAAAGAATCAAAATCATTGGATGATGTATTTAGTAAAGAAAATATCAAATACCACATTAGGATTTGTATGTGTAGTGTAGTAGGCACATGCCAGCACTAAATAAAAGAAGTCACTAAAAGGAAACCCCGAAGAATCAACCACTACTGCTTATCTGCTGATTTTAGTGTCTAAGAGTCCTGTATCTGTAAGCACACACTGCTCTTAGTATATGAGATTCTAGAGAACTGCAAAAATCCTCATGTTAGCAGTAATTTCCAATTAATCTGCCAGCAAATGCCTACCAACATTACACTTATGTTTCTTCCTCAAAGGAGCACATGGCCTGATCCTGAATGGAGAAGACATTTCTTCCATTGAAGACATTCGGAAGTGGACTGTAGAGGATGTATACAACTTCATCAGCAGCCTCCCAGGCTGCTCAGCTTATGCCCAGGTGATTATAAACATTCAATATATTTCCAGATGTAGGAACATCTGGGTTTAAAGATCATCAAGGAAACGTAAATGCTACAGGTTAAGGCAGTTTTTATTGTGCTTCAGCATGTGAAGCCACTTGATACTCAAAGGGAAAGCCAGTTTGTGCTCTGGTCACAGCATAATCAGCAGTAAAACAATAATGTAAGAGAAATATCTGAATTCTTTTTTCACTCCATGTGCCCTGTACAGGTTTTTTTATGCAGATTAAAGCAATGTTGCATTGTTGGATATTGGTATAACCCACCTACTGCCCCTGAGCTGGTCTAGGCACCATTCCATTTGAAAAAATTAAGTAGAATAAGAAATGGGAGGGAAGAGTTTGAAGTTTTTTTATATTCCTGGAAGAGCCTTATAAAGATCAATACTATTCTTTCATTGGTAGCAAGCCACTCACTTTCTAAAAAAAAAAATAAATAAAATACAACAAAGTTCCTGTTGGCCAAGAACAAGTATATCTGTGCTGATACCCACAGAGCTAAACAAGAGACTTTATGCACAATAAGGGATAAATATAAAGACAAAACACTAAAATTCCCCCTTTTATTGTCTATGTCTTGGGCTCACGCCCAAAACAATAACCAGTGAGTTTGTTTTAGCATATCATGATACGTTTTATCTTTTCACAAGCTATTTAAAGACCACGCTATTGATGGAGAAACCCTCCCACTGCTAACAGAGGAGCATCTCCTGGACACAATGGGATTAAAACTGGGACCAGCATTAAAAATCCGCTCTCAGGTATGATGAGGAAGAGGAGCCTGTTGTTTTATAGAATCATAGATTTGGAAAGGACCTTCAAAGGCCACCTAATCCAACCCCCTGCAGTGAGCAGGGACACCCTGCACTAGATCAGGTTGCTCAGAGCCTGGCCTTGGGTGTCTCCAGGGATGGGGCCTCCACCAACTCTCTGGGCAACCTGGGCCACTTCTTCACCATCCTCATGGTGAAAATATTCTTCTTAATGTCTAACCTAACCCTGCCCTGCTCTAGTTTCCTAAGAAGACTATTGCCAAGCTCCTTCCACAAGTACCTAGGCCTAGAAAAATATGAGAGAGGAAAAACAGAAAAGATTTTTAACTATTGCTGATTACTGATAACTCTTGGAGATGGCTGGGATATCCTGGATGCCCTTGGCACTGCTACATGACAGTGATATTAAATGGTTTTAATCTCCAGAAGCAATCACTGCAACTGTGTTTTTTATCTTTAAAGGTGTCCCGACGTCTTGGCAACGTGTTCTACATGATGAATCTCCCTCTCTCCATGCCCCTGCCCCCTGCTCCAGGCAAACCTTCAGATCAGCCCACTGATATGGCCTCCCCCCTGCACTGCAACAGCAGCGGCGATGCGCTGGATAGTCCCTGCTCTCAGGACCAAGAAACATCAAAAGCAGTGGAACAGATCGTTTCAGAAAACAGGGAAAACCCATGTGATGCAGCTGGATCTCAGGCTGACTTCCAGATGATCACTTTTCAGAAAAGCTGAGCTGAGCCCGTGATAGAAAAACATCCTAAAATAATCCAGGAACAGTTACAAAGTGTTCGAGAAAACAGCTGGAGCCCAAAACCTCTGTATGCCTGGGAATGAATGAAATAAGCTGCAAACACAGCATTAACAAAATGTAACCACATGTTAGTGTGATTACTTTCAAGTGCAATTCATTGAAAAAAATACACCAATTTTGTTAAAAGGTAAATTTAATTTTCATTCAAGTCCAGCATGATCACTAAAATATGTCAGACTCAGAATGTGCTGCTGNAAGTGCCTGGGAAGGGAATATAGGTATACATGAGACACATGGATTAAATTCTGAACATGAAAATACCAAATTGCTAAAACATTCTGAAATATTTTAGCCTAAAAGCTACCTTTTCTCTGCAAAAATACATTTTCCCCTCACTTCTGCTACTGATGACTGATTACATCAGCAAACAAGAACCACAAAATAGATGTTTTTTTAGCTCTGGATAAACACCTAGTATTTTATTATCATTTCTGGGTGAATTCTCTTTATTCCCTCTTTAGGAGTTTTGTCACACTGATCTTCCACTTAGAAAAATTATAACTTGAAGTTGGAAACTAAATGTAACTCCTTAAGAGTGTTCAAAAAAATCTACAACTCCAATATTAATACTGGAATGAAATTAGTCTCAATTAATTACAAAAGGTGGTAACCTCTGTTAAGTTTTCTACTTTTTTTATGGCTTTAAAACTTAATATGGCAGCTTGGAGAGTTTTAGGTTGAATTTGATAATGTAAATGTTTACTTTTGCAGATTTTGGATGAAACACAATGGTCAGTGTAAGAAATCATGTTTCTGTTCGAAATGTTTTCACATCTTGGATTAATTACATCAGAAAAAAAAGTTTTACATTAGATTTAAATACTGTGATTGTTTTCCATGTAGGTTGTTCATATAATGGGAGAAACAATATTTTTATATAGTGAAAGTGCTTGCTAAAACATAAAGAAATCAGGGACAATTTTATTGAGCATCAGAAACAATTTATAACTTTTTTTTTTGTACAATTGTTGGCATTGTCACTCATCTAATTAAAGACAGTTGATTAATTAATTTTCAAATAGCATCCTGCCTCCTTATTGTATGAATTATTTGATTTAACCCACTTCTCCACCCTAGAAGAGGAATCTCGGACACCTTTCCAGGTCAAGGAGGCCACGAGATGTCGCTGCAAAGCCGCTAGAGGTTCTCTACAACCCCACAAATGTGGCACGCTTGAAGTACAGGTGGCTCGTAAGAGCAGGAATATCAAAAACTTGACCTTGTTTTTTCTAAAGAAACAGCAAAAGACTATGAGTTTAAACCCCATATGCAGGTAGGAAAGGTTGCAATCTGGTTCTGAAACGGGATTATTTCTCTAAATGGCTCAGCCATCAACCACAACAAGCAGAGACAGCTGGGCTAAAAACTTCTGCAATTAGTAAAAGCCCCATAAGAAACTTTACACAAACTGAGCTCTTTCTTCCCAAAATGACAACAAGAATGACTTTGTGGGTTTCTGCACTTAGAGGGAGCAGCCAAAATGCACTAGACTGCACACAGCTGTAGAGTGAAACAGGAAGGAAAGGGATTTAGCTAAACAGACATAATTTTTTTTTTCTAATGAAGGAAATGCCACTGGGAATTAATGTTTCCTCTCCTACAAACACTTCAGTGAGAATAAAAAAAATACCAAACTTAAAAATCAAAGAAAAGATAAAGAATCATTAGACCCATATTTTCAGATTTTGATGTGTTTTCAGAAATTATATTTATATGTAAACATTGAGGCTTTACTGATTCGCAGCACCTACAAGCCCTTTTTTTACTTTTAAAACTTATTCCAGCTGCAAAGGGGTGTAACTAGAAATCATAATCTGTAAAAAATTTGGCAGAATTCTGCTCCTGAGTTACTTTCTGGTGCCTGTGCCACAACTGTCTTTTCTACTATGCCACCAAAGACACAATGGGATGCAGATCATGTATTTTAATATGGTATTATTAGAAAAGTTTCACTAAACACCTTTTGACAGTCTTTAACCTAGACTCTAAACTATTGTCCAAACTACATGCAGAGAAAGCTGAGATTAAAACTTCATGGAATGATACAGTATTTTTTTTTCTCCAGCACTGCAAAGACATAAATATAGACTCATAGAATAGTCTGGGTTGGAAGGGACCTTGAAGATCATCTAGTTCCAACCCCTCTGCCATAGGGAAGGACACCTCACCTGATCAGGTAGCCTGGCCTTAAACACCTCCATGGAGGGGGCATCCACAACCTCTCTGAGGAACTTGTTCCAGTGTTTCACTACCCTCTCTGCAAAGAATTTCTTTCTTATTTCTAGTCTGAATCTACCCTCTTCCAATTTACATCCACTATTATATATCATATGCTGGAACAGCTTTTGTGTGAGGACAAGGTGACAGAGCT
>VZTY01010068.1:0-22048 GCA_013400935.1 Turnix velox
TATTACCCATACTCCTTGCATTACCCATACTCCATACGCACCTTCTGTTACAGAGCACAGAATTAGGTTAGGTTTAGCAACATAAGGCTTACCAGAGCTGCTCTTAACTTTTTAAGCATGAGAGAAAAGTTTAGCTTCAGGTCATGGAAAACTGGGAACATTCACCAACTGCAGCGGGTGCAACTTGTTTCTACCAAGGGAAAAGATGGGAGGCAAATCATCAAGTTCGGAGACCCCCAAACAGAATCCATCACCCTCTTGTGGGAATGTGACAAAACATTCCACTTCGTTGCCATGACAACTCATGCTACATCATTACCGTAGTATCCAGCTGAACACCTATGATTTTTAACCACACATGTAGTGGCCAACGTGCCAACAAGGAAGAGCGACCCCTGAGGCATAAAGCTTGTTGGTACCACCCTAACCCATCCATGTGGTTTAATCCAACCTTCTTCCATGTATCCCAGCCCTATGCCAGCAGCAAAACTCCTTGTTACTACGGGCTCTCCAAAACCAAGTTCACCTTATCCCCCAGTACTAATTTTGTGCTTTTTTACTGTTGCTTATTTTTTCCTCCCCCAAGTGATTTATCAGGCTAAGACTAAATATGAGCAGAACATTTTTCTCTTCCCTTTGAGTCACTGAAAATCTGTTCTATTAAAGCAGTGCACCATAGGGTGGCTTTACAGGCTGCCTTTGCATCCCATGTACGCAGTTGCAATATTGGCTCAGAGCCACTGGCCTGTCCCCTGGAGAGCCACGATTTCAACATTGTCATGGCAAAGGAATGTGTTTGCTGTCCACCACCAAAAACCCTGTGTGTTCCTCATTTTAATATGCCAGGTCTGGCCGGGTCTTGGCCTGCCTGGCAGGGTTGTCACCATGTGCAGTGATGTAAAACAGCAGTAGGGGAAACACACACTAAAGCTTTTCAGATCCCATCAAAGCCCAGAAGTTTGTGACTAGATAATATCCATCTATGTTCCAACACACAAGAAGGAAAAAAATATACAATTATTACTGGGTTCTGACCCAGCCTGGGGGCAGAGGGTGAAGCATGGGTTTGGTTGTCTGCAGAGGAGGATGTAGTAGGTCTGGAGCAGTTTGTGACAGGGGCCCAGGGACATCTTTCCCACTGAGATCCTATGCACAGTAAGCACACAGGCTTGCTGAGAGCTGCAGGGTCTACTCAGTGTGCATCAGTCATAGAATCATAGAACGGTTTGGGTTAGAAGGGACCTCAAACATCTAGTTCCAGCCCTCCTGCCATGGGCAGGGACACTTCCCACTAGACCGGATTGCTCAATGCCTCATCCAGCCTGGTCTTAAACACTTTCAGGGAGGGGGCATCCACAACTTCTCCAGGCAACCTGTTCCAGTGTCTCACCACCCTCACAGTAAAGAACTTCTTTCTTATATCCAGCCTAAATCTACCCTCTTCCAATTTGAATCCATTACTCCTAGTCCTGCCATCCTGTACCCGTGCTGAAAGTGTCATGAAATGAGGTTGGTTACCTCTTGGAGGACAGGTCAGAGAGCACAAAGTCCTTGCCACTGCTTTGGTCCTTTCATCCCCTCCATTTTCCCTCTATTTCTCGCACTCCTCTCTGCCTCCTGCATCTTTCCCTAGGGCTGAAGCAGGCTGCAGCAGTAGCAAAACTCCTCAATTTCAGCACCAAAGGGCAGCAATGGGGTGGCACATGCACCTGCCCACAGACCTCACACCAGAGTGCACCCAGCAGCATCTCATTGGGCTTGTGATGGTCCAGAGCAGAACAGCAACATCTCCTTGAGCCACTCAGCCCCTGCATCTCATCCTCTGTTTAGGATTGGTGTGGTATAAGCACACTAGGGTTGGTACCATACAACATATGGCTATACCACATACACACCCACAGCAGGTCTGCCCATGTTAGACTATCAAAACCCTCTTGCTTCAGATGAGGCTTATACTCTAGCATGATGCTCCCTAAATGGACTTTTAGCATTTATTCAATGGTACTAAACTGCCTCGGGAAAAACTAATTTAGTTCTCCCACTGTTTAGGGAAAAAAACCCAAAACAACAGACAGGAGGAATAAAAAACTTCCCTCCCTATCTTTCCAAAAATGGAATGCAATTTTAAGTGAATGGGTAATTTTCAACAGAAAAATTGTAAAAGCTTTTTTATAGCTTTCCTTTTTGGAGTTCAATAAAAATTCCCTAACAAAAAAAGACGAAACAACATCTTAGTATTCATATATACATTAAGGTATGAAACTATATACCTGCTATTGCTGTTTACAGCTGAGACAGAACTACATAAATCACTTGATGGGGAAAACAGGCAACAAGACTCATACAACTCTGACTAGAGCAGTAAAATCTATCCCATGTTCATAAGCGTGTAGAAGAGCATAAATTATTTTATCCTGGAAAGATGCCAATTCCAAATTTACTTGTTTCTTTTTGTATTAATACCACCCTCTAGTGTCCGTTTTTCTACCTGAAGTAAAAATTTAGTTTAACATAATCATCGTACAAAATTTGCAATTATTACATTGTTTACCTGTGCTAATTTTAATGCCCATAACTCTACAGTCTCTGAATCTCTGAAGCTTTGAAAGAAACCACAACTGGCACATTTCAAACAAAATTTCTAAAAGTAAGTTCCTAAGAAAATGCTGCAATTAAATACATAAAATAATAAAGTACCCATAATACACAGCTGCAGAATAACCTTCCAGGTGGATATGTTCCCCAGTGCTTGGTGAGCAAATTACACTCTGAAACAGGAGCCTTATGCTTTTAATATATTATTATCAGTCCCATAAAGATGTTTTGGTTCACAGCTTTATAGATAGATGTGGCAAGAACTTGTGAGTCTCCACATTTGCATCTCTTTGGACAAACTCAGCAATAAGTTGGTGGTGATATTTAATTTTTTTTTTTTTTACTGTTTGGTTGCAATTTCAGTCAGAAATATCTGGAATCAGCCTAAGCAGAAATGAGCCTGAGGCACCTATGGTATATTTAGATAATGTAAGCCTTATGTATTCAAAGATGAATATATCTGGGAGTAGCAAGAAAAATTAGATAGTGACACAAATCCCAGTAGGCTGCTCCAAGATTTAGACTCATCTATTTTTACACCAAATAGAGCAACATAAAATTTCAGAACTCTGCATCCTTCTTTTCACACTATGAGACACAGCCAACAGGTCAGCCGGCTTGAAACCACCTGTGTGTTGGGAAATCTTGGCATATGAAATTTTGGAGTTCTCCAGACAAAACCCACATGGGTGTAGAGTTTAACTTCAGTATAGAAATGGCTGATCAGCTACATCTAAGTGTAGTGAATTTGCGGGCAGAACAGTTTTAGATAAATCATTTAGGAGTTTCGGGCAGAGACCTGATCCATCACACTGATTTCCCACTTCTGTAACATTAAATTAGGAACAAGCTTTTCCAAAAAACCTATTATCCAGTGCAGTTGAAAGCAATTTGCTCTTGCTGTCTCTGGACAGGGAGGCGTGAAGTGAAGATAGCTTTTACTCAGCTTACACATCTTGCCTTCAACAGGCAATTTAATCAGGGACCAGATCAACAAAAAGGCTTCCACATCTGGAATGAGACTCAATCAGCCTACTTTTAAAAATAGTTGGGGCAGATTTGCAGCATTTGATTAAAAGCAAAAGGCTAAGCCTGTTTGTACTCACAAGCTCTCACCTCATCCCTCTGACAAGTGCTGGCATCTTCTCACATAGAGAAGAGAGAGATCAACTTGGATTCCCCTCATCAAAGACAAAATTGAACCTGGGTCTGACATTTGACTAAGTAAATTGTTTAAGACGTCACCAGGCTATAGCATATGGTGGTATTGACTCCAACACAAAATCAAGATAGGGAATTCAGTTTGATGGAGTCACCTCTCCTCTCCCTTAGTGTCTCCCACTGGCCCTCTTTATTTTGCCTCTGACCAGCATGAATGAGGACCACATCATCCTGCCGACAGGAAACTTAAAAGGCTTAGGCTTAAAGCTGCACATGCCCATATGGAGTCACATCAATTCAGTATGGTGATGCTGCTTCTTTACAGCTCTATCCTGAGGGAAGTGACTTCCACAAACTAAAACACTCCTGCAAATGGTTCCTGTCTTTGCATAAGTGCAACCCAAAGGCACAACAGCACAACAGTTGTCTCCCATGGGCAGGACACTCTTGAAGCTAAGGCAGAAGCCGAGCAGATAAGCAGTGCTTGTCCTTGGCTGCAGCCACCCAGGCAGGGCTGGCTCATGTCTCTGGGGGTCTGAAAACAAAACTTAAGGGAAAAACAGGGCAGCAACACTCAAATGTTGGCCAAGCTTAGTGCCAGCACCTCTGGAAGCAATCACAGAGCTAACCATGAGCCAAGGACCAGGGGCTGGAGATGTTGGGACAAAAAGAAGACTTGAGGAATGAAGTGCAGCACATTGTGGATTTCCTTAACCAAACTGTGGTTATGAGGAGATTGTGACTCTGTGCAGCAAAAGGCAGCAGGTATTCTAGACACATATGCAAGGAAGCCAGAGATAAATGGTATAAAACAAGACAACCACTAGAATGATCGCAAGCATCTCAAAAGGCTCATGGATGAAGCAGAGTAGACCAAAGCAATAATTATCTCAGAGAGTGAATGAAATAATTTCCTCTTATGGTGAAGACTTTTTTTTAAGGGAACTTGGTAAACACTGAGTTAATATTAAAATAAATACCATAATGCTTTTAGATTATTAAACCCCTGATATTATGTGCCTCATGCATATATTGCAGTCCTTTTCTGTATATCAGTAGTTTCCATTCCCTTCACTGTCTTAAACCAAAGAAGGGAGAAAAGACATTTTATTCAAGGGAAAAATCTGAACACCCCATGTGACAGAAAACACCTTACGAGACATAAATATGAAATGTGTGAGAGATCTGAGAATACATTTGCTGTCAAATTCACATTCCAGGCAAAGGCTACCAAATTAAATGTAATAATACTCATAGACTGAAGTGATAAGGTATATGAAATCTACTACAAGATAGGCAGACACACCGTGATTCAAAGCAATCTGATTGGCATCAAGAATATCAGAACTCTAAAATACATCTGGAAGTATTGCCTTTCATTCTGTTACCATAATCATCTCTACATCTTCCATTTAAAGCAGTCATTTACACAAGATACTTAAAGTACATTAGTGCATTCAATCTTGCTTAAATAAATGGGTGGAGAAAAGCTGGCAGATGGGCTATCACCCAGCTCAGCGGAAGTGCATTTGTTTTCCAATTCTTATAGAGACTGATCAATCTTTCCCGAATTAAGTCAGTAGTGACAAATACTGTCAAATACTGTTTGCAGGAAGTCAGTAATGATTTTTTTTTCTCTTCCCCTCCCCTTCTCTCCCCAGGAAAAAACACTTTCTTGTGTGACCTGGTCTAGGTGTTCCTGCTCTGGCAGGAGGATTGGAGTAGGTGATCTCTTGAGGTCACTTCCAATCCCTGACATTCTGTGATTCTGTGTTACAAATAGAGCCCCACAGACAGGACTATGAAACGCAGAAACAGCTCCACTGAAATTTCTCCCTCCAGCATCCAATTCTCTCACACTGTTTATCTTCACGTCTCTTCGCATTCCCTCCTTTCTTGTGCCACAGAAGTACTGGTTATCATCCCCTTCAACTCTTCATCAGCCTTATTATTCAGACATTTACACACAAGATGAATGGCTCCTCTGGCCATTTACCCAAGATCCTCTGAAGAAAATTAAAGCAAACCTCCCTGGCACTGATAACGGGTAAAACAAGACTCATTGGCTCCTGCACAGAAACATCACCTAACACCGCTTCCCCATTCCCAGAGAGGCCACTTTTCTACAAACGGTGGCAGAAACATGAAGGGAAGCACCAGGTCTGCTGAACAGTCGTCTCCTTTCCCTATCCTAATAAAAACCACTGGGACCAGCCTCCAGCCCTTTCAGCAACTGGTAAAGCTGCTGATCTGCTCCAAAAAGGGAGCAGGTTTTTTATCCAACACATTCCTACAACTCAGAAATGAGCAAGAAGGTGTCTGCACCACACATGCTCTCTTCCCTCAGTCTTCTCACCTCTTCCCCAGACACCCAATATAAAAGGGAAATACTGTAGAGTCAGACAGAATTTGTATGATATTTTATTGCATTCCTGGAGACAGGGAATCAGTTCTGATGACAGCCTCTTTTTTGTTGGTCAGGCTGAGGGATTCAATAGTACAACGTTATTACAAGGTCACTGGCCCAGGGGGAAGCATACAAACTCCACCTCAATCCTGTCACGTGCAATTTTGTTCTGTTAAAAGGTCAATTTGAGCTGCAAAGTCTAAAGCTGGTACAAGCATGTGCCTTCCAGTTGCTGGTATATTTGAATTCCTGTTATTTTCCAATGGCAAAGAGTAGGTTCTAAACTTTAGAGAGGGATACTGCAGTCAGATTAAGAGTTTAGGTGAAAGGTAGTAGCACAGATATTCACAACGTACTGACAGTAGCAAAGCATGGAAGGCTCTACTTGGCACAAAGTGGGAAGTCGGAGCTTACATTTCAAGAACAGAACATGCTTATAAAGATGCTTTCAAAGAAATTGGTACTTGCGGCGAGAGGCAAGACAATTTACCATAATTTCTTGTGGGAGAAAAAGGAATCAATAAAAGCCATCAATAAAAACCATCTGCAATAGTATCTTTTATATTTCAGTCATAACAAAAAACACCACCTAAACTCCCTTTTAAACCAAACTTGATTATAGCTCACACAGTGACAGTTAAGGATTTAACTTCATTTATGTGCATCACACAACTGACCCATCATCAGTCCTACTGAAACTCCATGAAAGTGCTTGCACAACTGCATAGCTAAACTGTCAGTAGAATCATGCAATGTAAGGCTACAGATACAGCCAAAGTGACCTTTTTATTGTATTTGGAAATATTAACCTCCAAAATAAAGCACTTTCAGGGTAAGTACAAAACACACTTGTCTCAAACCTGCAGTCTAGAAGTAAGTGGCACAAGAAACATCTTAGAATGAGGTAAACATACTGCATAGGATATATATCTAAATCCAAACTCCACAGGTGTCTTGCCCTAACTGTAAAATAATTTAAAATTGGACAGAAAGAAAAAAATACATACTTTAACTCATTTATAGAAGGCATTTTCTACTGCCTTTGTTGGGTCTCTTTGTTGGTGGTGGTTTTTGTTTTTTATGTTTGCCAGGGAAAAAGCACAATTTCAAGAGTTTTGCTGCTTTTACCATGGAGCTGTTCCTTCTAGAACACCTGCTCAGCCTCAGCTGGTCTCTTCCAGTTAATCTATGCGCAGACTGGTATTGGACACACAGTCTCATATCACACCAGTGAATACTGACCCTCCACCTTGTGCTTTTGTGCCCCAGCCTATGTTCTGGACAAAAATTAATGAGACAATTAAGCTGGTGCTTAACAGAGAGTACCAGACACCTCAATTATAATTTTAAATTAGCTGAAAACTAAATTATAATTTATAGTATTGTCTTTTGTCATTTTTGTACTTTTATTTAAAAGTGTGTCCTTGCAGTTTCACTTTTTTTAATATTCCCTTGTTTCACTGTTTAGTTCCCAGAAATTATTCCTGCCAGGCAACACAATTTTCTGAAAAGAGAGCGTCTTTCACCGTCACCACATTTTCAATAAATTTTGCAGAAGACAGTCAATGATCAGGCTAAGATAAAGTGCATATATTCCTTTCTGATATAGGCAACAAAATTGTGGACTGAAAAATAAATCATAATGATAACTGAAAATCACACCCAAAAAATCCTACAGTAGCCATTTAGCAGCCCAAAATTAAGTTGTCACACTGAGTCCTGCCCAAAAAACCATTTTTCTTCAAGTGCCTGTTAATGTAAAAAAAAGAACTTAAAACATTTTAAAAAATGGTTCCTTTTTAATTAGACTCTGAGAATTATGAATTTATGTAATCCTTGAAAGCTATAGCTACCCCAAGGCTGGCACAATGCCTTGACAACTTGAGAGTAGTTTGCATTTTACCCTTTGGATCCAGGTTTCAAGCTTGCAAAAGCTTTGGAGTTTTTAAGGGAATGTGAAATTTCATTGAGAAAAGAAATAAAATGGTAGTCTCTTTCTGACTTCTTGGACTCAAAAATAACCACAATGGTAAAGTGAGGTTCAGGGCGAGTCAGAAAGTATGTGCTTTGGACTTTGTCATCATAGAAGTGAACAACCTTCTCCAAACTGTTGAGGTCAGAGGTTCTATCAGTCATAATCATGATTACATTGGGCCAGTGCATAACAGGCCTGTCGCTGGGCAGAGAGACCACTGCAGGGTACTGATCTACTCCTTTTGGAGCTTCCCTGTAAGAATGGGGATGGTGATAACCATGTCCCTGAAAACTCTCTAATCCACGGTTGTCAAAAATTAAGGAAACGTTGACAGCATCGTACTTCCGGATGAAGCTGGAAATTTTCCCAAAGTAATCAGGATTTGTTTTAGCAGTCAAAGTTTTCATTTCAGATGCTGTGGTTTGTCGACTAAGGGCCTCGTGAAAGTAAAAGCTAAACTTTGCAAGGAGAATGTTTTTGAGCTTCATCAGCCAGAGGAAGAGGTGCGGAGGTTGTACAGCCTTCTGAGACTGCCCTCCAAAGAGATGCTTCTTGGTCTCTCGTTGCTTCTCAAATATTTGGCCCCAAGTCTGTAGCTTTGTGTGAGCACTGTGCAAGTTGACCAGGGATGGAAGGAACTTCCACTCTGAGATCTGAGCCTGAGCCTTTAAGAGATGTGCAAGTACATCTACTTCCAGCTGGAAACTGCTTTCAAGAGGACTGAGGATTGGATGATGAAATCTAGAAGACATAATGTTAGGTAAGACATGAAAACTGCTGTATACAACTGTGGAATAATCAGATACCATTTGTCAGTTCAAACACAGAAAAACAAACATCAAAGCAGAGTAAAGTCTAAACCAAAAAATAAACTTGTTTATGTTAAAAGAAACACATTAGGGCAAATGAATGTACAGCACTCTGTATTTGACAGAAACACCTGTCAGATATTCTCTGTCAAAGCAACCGAGTTCCTTATATTTGATCAGTTAAAGAACAATCAAAGTTTGTCTTGATCCATAAACCATTATAACACTATTTCTCTATAAGTTCAAATTATTTTGTTTTAGTCTAAAAATCTTTTCTGCAGGTAAATTATGTCTTCATAGTTCTGGAACAGCAGTAAGACATTAAGATAAATCAAAGGAATTATGTTTTAAATTTGCTGCCTGCATAGGAAAGCTATGATGAAAGCCAAGTTGAGCTGCTTCTTTTCAAAATTAACAATAAAATTGTGAGGAAAATTAGTTAATCGAACCATGATTAACTATATTTACCAGTGAACCAGGTCTCATACTTCAAACTTTGATGTATTAAAAGCATTTTGGCAGAATTATATCATAGCACAATACTGACAAGTGATTTCTCTCTCACTAAAAATTCCAATCAAGATCAGCTCTCAATTTATCAACTTTAAAAACAAAAAAAACCCACCAAACCACTCCATCCACCAGGCAGTGGTACCACTGCACATCTTATTTACAAGAGTGATCCTACTACTAGAACAAATGGCAATGAAATGTAATTTAGTAGATCAGCTCTACAGCTTTCTGACTTTATCTTTTCTAAATGGCAGGAAATGTAAATTGTAAATGTATAGCATCATCACTGATAAATACATACTTAATTCAAACTGTGCAAAGCTGTTCTGGTTAAAGAAGCTAAATACTTTAGAAAGAATGAGTGCTCAGCAAATACACAAGTGAACTTCCTCAATAAATTTATTCCCTAATAGGCATTTAGGACTCTTAGGGAGGTCTCCAAGAAGGAACACCTTTCAAAGACAAGACTCGATGTAAGTTTCCATTTAAATGAAGATCAATTTATGCTCTATTCTGAAGCTATATATAATCAATTTTGGAAATACTAGGTTCAAAATCAAGACATTTAATTTTGTTATGGACCAAAACAGAGGATGAGAACTTTAAGACTTGCCATCACCTCTCCCTTCACTGTATTTTCACTTTGCATGAAGCTCTTGATAAACCATTCATTCTTAGTCTTGCAAAAATTGTCTGACAATTTCAGCACTATTTTTAAGCGTCTATTTTCTTGACAGCCACATCATACATGTCTGGAAGGCATTTGTGATTAAGAAGCAAGTACAAATTCAGTTGAAGAAAATGAAATTATGACCATCATAAATCAATTGATACACCATATTCTACAAACCCAGTAAACAGAACATGTCAGCATTCATCATGAATACCTGCTATAGCAGAGACACAGTGATCACTGGGTACTTCAGAGGGCTGAAAAGCACAGAGCATGTTTACCTTTCTTTGAACAAGTAAGAGTCAATTAAAAATACTATTCAGCTAACAATCAGCATCATATATTTCCAACAGCTCTGGTATTCAGCAGAAAGTTTTGCCGCCATGTATTAGATGTGGGATAAAAATCATTCTGCAACATTTTTTGCTCCAGATAGTCCTATCAAAGGCACACTTAGCACAGTGGTTTCAACATTTGTTGTCAGATCAAGGAGTTACTCTACAGCCTTAAAAGCAATTAAAAGATTCACACTAATGCAGTACTGTCAAGTCTCCCGGATTAATGTTGTAATATATGGCCTACCAATTCTACTTTGCTTCATGGCACACAGCTATTTTCATATTTCAGGGCATAGCAGGATTTACTAAACTGTTTCAATCCAAAAACACACATCTCAGCAGAGAAGCATGATATGATTGCAAAGTAAACTAATAGGCAAAGTACACAGTAGATCTGCTGTAACTAACTTTCACAATACAGAAGCACCTGACTGAGCTCAGCATCAGGTAAAATGGGTTTTTAAAATATTTTTATAAGTCACAGTGTTAATAACTTCAAAACATCTTGGAAATTTTTTTCCCTAATCATTCTCAAAAGCAGATGCATGCTAGAGTTCTGTTTTGCAGACTATTAAAACTATTTTTCTAGGACTTTTAATTTCCTTCCATAGATCACAAATACATACGTGTATTTACAAAGTGCTGACTAGGTGAAAAACGTTAAACACTTAAAAATAATGACATAAAAATAAGTTTACTATTTACTTATTCATTTTATACTAAACTAAGCTATTCTGAAGCTATTTTAATTATTTCAGTTAAGTTCCCACCCCAACCAACAGTTAAAAAAATCAGGAAAGATCACTTCTCCAGTTGTACTCTAGAAAAAAAACCAGAAAAATATCTAGCACTGGCTGTGTAAAAATCAACAATATGTGGCAACAAAATAGCTTTGAATTGATCAAGAGCTAATTGTTTATTGGATATATGCAGCATGACTTATTGTTGACAGTCAATTAATTCTGTCTATGCCAGCAAGCAGTTATTTGTTCTATGTTAACTGATCACCTATTTCAAGATGTAAAGCAAAGGAACTGAAGCCAGCCAAATCCTATCTAATGACCAGATTAACCACATGGCCTTAGCAAAGTTGGTTGAAATAACAGCAGACATCCTACACTACAAGCAAGGAATACATTGACAGAGAGGCCGTGTAAGGGCAAGTTTATCTGACCTTCCACCTGAGGGGATCAACAGACTGTAACAGAGAAATGCCTTCTAGCCAGCACACTGCAACAAAAATTGAACAGAGGTATAAAGAAACTAAAGAAAGGACTAAAGGAGGATAATATTACCCTTGCATTTTTTCACAAGTATTCTATATGTGGCTGAGGAGGACCACATAGCAGCTACTGAAATAGCTTTACCAGCACATTAGAAAGTCTCTTAGACATTGCTCATTAACCCAAAGTAAGATCATGACTATTTTTCCCAGGGAGACACTGCTCATTTTTCAAAAGAGGTTATAATAATGCTTTAGAACTACAGATGTACCACTGAAATTATTTGAATGGCATAGTAAAATTTCATATGTAACAGTCTCCACTCATTTTGTCTAAGTATCAGCTTTCATTTCCAGATTTTTAACAGTGCCGTTGACTAGGTACATGCTCAGAACAGATGGCCATGGTTAATGTACAACATAAATAAACTTCACAAAGTTACATTTTTCATTGGACTAACAGCCCTAATACTATAAGGGCTCATAAACGAAAAACTGCAAAAAAGAAAGTCACTAACAAGAACATACTGACAATGTTTCATTTTCAAAAAACCAAAATTATGAAGAAATTGTTCAAGTTATTCCTAAAAAAAATCAGGCAGTCAGCTGCAGTGCTTAGATTTCAAATATCAGACCACAGCATTGAATTATTTTGCTTTTTCCTAGGTGCTCACTCTAAAATCTAACTGGAAAAAAAAAAAAAATCTCAGTATTCTCCCTACATGCCTGTCTTAGGCATTATCTCACCAACAAATATTTTTTAAAATTCTGTTATATTTCAGAGCTAACTTCTACAATGGCTACCTTGTTCTGCTCTACTAAAGAAACCGAATTTGAGTCTGTTGACAAGCACTAAAAACATTCCTTTTTTAAACTGCCATCACTTTCAAGGTTCATGTGTGCTAGATGTGAAACACTCATTCCAGAGTCATTCACAAACATCCTGGGATTCTTGTCACAGGAACAATTAGATCTTAACTTCAAGAAACTATAATGGTAGGCACCAAAGACTCAGAGGTGCTCCCTCTATTTGCTACACTATTCCTAAAGAGAGGTGGGTAACAGAGTACCACAAAACCTTGCAAGGTGGATGAGACAGCTATGGTGTAGCTTTTAGAATTAAGCAGATGGGTACTCTAGTTTAAAAATAGTCACACAAGCATCTGTTTTATTTCTGTATCAATTTTACTGAAATCCATATGAAATTAAATAATTTCCTTTCCACTACCAATGAAAAAGATGTCTTACATCTTCTATAAGGAAAATTATTTCTTCTCAGCTGAATACAAATATGATGAGTATTAATTAAGGAATAGAGAAGGACTCCTAGAACTTGATGACCAGAAACACTTTCTCTTTTTTTTATTTTACTTCTTCAGAGACATATTTTGAGACTTCATGCATCTGATGCTGCTAACCTACACTGGCTTCATACACAGATTCATGCAAGAGGCTGAGCTGCCCAGCATTCAAAGGACAGTAAAATGTTTAAGCTTGCTTTGAACTTCAACATCATTTATTACAGATCATGATGTCTGAGTACTTACTGCCAACAACTAAGCACTGACCTTGAGCTGTATTTCTTTAAGATGGATTCCAAAATGTTTACCAGTTCCTCAGAGTTAATGAACTTTTGCGTGCTGAGCGTGTACATTTTTTCATAGAAGTCAGCAATTTCCATCCGAGCCTGAACAAAAAAACAGAGCTGTTCAGACAGGTGAGAAAGCAGCTCTTCCAAGTGAGGAGCTGTTCCTCCTAGTGCATTTCGACCCGTCGCCACCACCTTCTTCAGCTCATTATGCAGAGATGTGTAGATGGTTCGGATGGAGTCCTTTCGGCTGAAGAATGACTGACCACCTGTTCAGATAAATATGGAGGTATTACCAAAATCCAAGAGCAAACACAGACAGCAATACCGGAAAACTGTATATAAGCACACTTGCTTTTCCCTAGGTGTCTAAGTGTTGTTTGATCATGATATTTTTTTAAGATCAAGAAACAATCTTCAGTGTATTATTCTGCAAGCAACCAAATTACACACAGGATATTCTCAGAAGCACTTCATGTAACTTTATACAAGTTGCACTTGTCCTAATTCCTATCTCAGAAGCTGCACAACTTCAGTCCCCTCACATCTGCCCCAGCTGTGGTGTGAATTTTCAAAAAACAAAGGTTCGGTAGAATTTGCTGTTATCTGTGGCAGTTGGAAGAATCCATCAGGAGATTTTAATGCACTCCACTGCAACTAATAACTCTACATCTTTTCAAGAGAATTGCCCTAACAATAACTCTTCAATCATGAAGAACTCAACTGAGCAAAGCAGCCATGTGCCATTTTTGTGTACAAACCAAATGTTTTCTGTACACAATCCTAACATAAACCAGAATTCAAAGGGAAAACAATCACTGTGCAATCACAGTGCAAGTTAATCCATAACTAAAACTCAGGGCAGGGGGGAGGGCAAGTTAGTACTTCTCTCTACCCGCTCAACACAATGAGTAATTTAAAAACAACAAAAAAACGAAAGTAGAGAGTCAAAGTGAAAAATATTTAACATTACAATAACAAAAGACTGCACAAAAGTATATAATGTGATAATTTCTATTTGCAGATGGCCTTATGTGCTGCCATGGCACTCAAGAGCATCAGTGGTGCAACGGTCAAAGGGACTGCATCTGAAAAACTTTCAACAAGATTCTAAATCGAGGTTGCACTTTGAAACCGTTTATAAATTTTGTAATGGTGGATAGTCCAATACACAAAACATTCAAAATTGACCCAAGCAATTTTCCACAGAAAAGATGAGTATTGGTTATTAAAGTGAAACAGTGATCTCCCTAAGCGAAGAGTAGGGCAGGATGAAGAATTATCTGCCGTTGCAGATAATGAAATTCATACACAAAGCTTTGTCCCTTTTTTGTTCTCTCTGCAAGCAGTAATTTCTGACTTCATAGTCAAACCTACAGATAGTTTTGTCTATAAAGATCTTCTTAAAAATAGTTACAAGTAACTGTTTAAACATCAATGCAGAATATTCTTGATACTTGACTGCATTACCCATTAGCACATCTGCAGAATTAAGACCTGAAAAAAAGCCTTAATCCTTTGGTTACCTCCTTGTGCTCACCTTTGCCAGAATCTCAGACAGAGCATCCGACCACAGAAACACTTCCGGCTAAAGCCTAGGAACGGGAGGTAGGCAGCCTACCAGCCAAAAACGAGATGCAACGACTTGCCACCTGCCCTCTCAATGACTCTGTGGGGACAGCCGATTTCTCACTGGGCTCAGGGTCCTCTGCTGACCCAGCACTCGCGTTGCAGACAGGCGAACATGCACCTCGCCAACGCCGGGGCCCTCGGGCAACATCGGACAACAGGCCACTTCACAGAGATGCAGTGGCCGCCCGTTCCCTATCGCGCTGCCGACACACGGGACGGGCTCTACGGAGGCCCGGTCGCGCTTCAACCTCCACCACAGACCCCAGGGGTGTTCGAGGGAAGGGAGACAAGTAGGACAGGGAGAGCCCAAGGGAGTAGAGAGGGATGAGGGGGAGGGTCCGCGAGGGGTGACGTCCCGGCGATACCTAGCTTCTGGCCGAGGAAGGTCATGCTGTGGTAGGCCTTCTCGGCGGCGGCCAGGTGGGCCAACCCCGTCAGCAGGGCCAGCCAGCTGGCTCCCGCGCTCTTGTTGGCCTCCCGTTCCTTCTCCACGTTGTCCTTGGCCTTGTCATAGGAGAAAATACCCAGGTGGGAAAAGAAGGTCTCCAGCACGGCCTGTTCCACCGGCACCGGCGCCCCCAGCGGGATCGACTCCCCCATCCCGCCCGACGCCGCCGCCTCCACAACGGACGCTGCTTCCGGGTCCGGCGCCGCGACCGCGTGAGGGAAAGAGCTGGCGCAACCTCCGCCGCAACACGCCCCTACCCTCGGTCACGTAACGAGAGAGGTGGAAGCCAGCGCGGTATCGGGTGAGGGGCGGGGTCCCGCGCTGCCCGTTTAACGGCTGCGCGCGCACAGCGCAAGGAAGGGGCCATTGAGCACCTACCGTGTCTGTAGACAGGGAACCCGAGCACCGATGCCCTTGAAGTCATCCAGGCCAAATGTAAGGCCCTACACCTTGGGGCAATCCCAGAAGCACAGACGGAGTAGCCTGAAAGCGGCCCTCAGGAGAAGGACTTAGGTGTGTCAGCTGACGAGAAGCTCTAGGGCTCTGAGCCCAGAAAGACAGCTGCATCCTGGGCTGCAAATCCTTGCCAGCAGGCTTGCAAGTGATTCTGCTTTTGCTCTGGTGAGATCTCACCTCAAGTACTGTATCTGACACCCTCAGCACAAGAGGGACAAAGATAATACAAAGGCTGGAGCATCTCTCCTACTAGGAACAGGCTGAGAGAATTGAGGTTGTTCAGCTTGCAGAAGGGTCTGGGGAGGCCATAGAGCAGTGCCTGAAGGGAGGAGATAGAAGGGACTCTATGAAGGAGCTTAGTAATTGCTGAAGGGATAAAAGTTTTAAACTCAGAGAGAGGGATTCAGTTTAGACACTAGGAAGAAATTCTTTACTGTGAGGTTGGTGAGACACTGGGGCAGGTTGCCCAGAAAAGTTGGCGATGCTTTGTCTCTGGAAGTATTAAAGGCCAGGCTGGGCCATTAGATCAGCCTGATCTAATGGAAGGGGTCCCAATGACAGAGAGGCTGAGCTAAATGATCTATTAAGTCCCTTCTAACTCAAACCATTCTGCTTCTATGAAGCTAATTCCACTTTTTCCAGGTGATGTTTTTAACAGATGAGCTACCTGAGCTAACTGAATGTGGAAGGACCAAAAAGAAATGCAGAGCTGAGCCCCAGGGGCATGAGGCTGTGGAAAAGAGGCTGCTGCAGCAGCACAAATCTGTGCCACTCCTACACAGCCATCACCCCCCTTACACTGAAGAAGAACCACATTTGAACTCAACAGACAGTTCCTCTTCTGATCGAGTTGCAGATGTCTAATTACCCCAAAATGCTCAGTTTCCTCTCTGGCCAGCATTTACCTGCGCTCTATTTGCACCTGTATTTGGTTTTAAGCTGAGGTTGACTAAATACAGCACCACTTTTCTAGCCCTGGGCAGGACCTGTACACTAGTTAATACTGGCTGCCTTCCTCTTGTCCAGAAAACACTCAAAATACATGTCAATTTAAAGCAAACACCAGATGCAAACAAGAGGTTTAGGAATGAAACAGCCTTTTTTGCTAACCTACAGAGGAACTGCAGACAGTTTTTGTCTGTAGCATTATATTCTAAGGTTTTGCTTAGAGAGATCATTTTCATCAGAACAACTGGTCTAATGTCAGTCTGCCAAGTCCTTCACCACTTTCTTGGTGCAGGGACATGCATCCATGTGTTAATTCAGAATGCTGCAGAACATCCTTGGTAAGGTTCAGGCTAGAACTACAATTTTGGCATTAAATGCTTAAAACGGAAAGTAGTTAAACTGAAGTTGAGTGATTCTTAGAGCTGGCTAGTTCTACATGCACAAAAACCTGTCTTCTTCCTGAATTAAATTAAATCTACTAAGCACGCTTAAGGGATAAAATGAACATAGGATATTATAGCTGCTTCACAACAGACTTACTCTGATGTGGAAACTGGGTTATTAAAATTCTGGTCTATTAATGGGGAATTTTAGTAATCAAAGTCAGCACCTGAAACCCATTCCAAGGCCAATTATACCAGTAAATAGTAGGCTGCCAAAAATTTAAGAAAAATAAAAAAGCAGGAAGAGAGGCTCCCAGGTATCTGGGACAGTTTCCAAGAGACAACTGGGAGTCAGACGTTCAAACAGGACCTTTATTACAATGCAGAGCTGACAGCACATTTTTGTATTTAAAAGAAAGTATTTGGTCTCTTGGTGGTGAAACGTGGCTTGTGCTGACGACGTAGGACTCTGTGTGGCAGAGGGAACTTGATTTTAGAATCCTGCAAAAGAAATTATCCTCCATGAATAGAGATACTAGATGAAGAACAGAAAATAGTTTGCAATAAACATCAAGTAATGCATCTGCAGATTAGGTTTACTTCATAGAAGCTAACATATACCTTAGTCTTGCACTTTGCAAAAATGTCTGCTAAAGGCAAGTTTTCTCCAACATAGTAGGCATTTGTTTAAATTTGCCTTTTCTTCCACACAGTTCTAGCACTGAAAGTCTTATATCCTAATATACCTGTAAACCTCTGCCTGAAAGTTTAGTTCCCTTCCTGTTTTTGCCTGCAAAGCAAACATGTACCAGGCAAGATTGCTCCCTCCATTCAAATTCAGTGTCAGGCCAGAACCCAACAGCTACTTTACCACTACTTGACTTACATGGAACTGCTTGACAGCTGGTCTGCGGCACTTGCTAGCAGCAATTTCCTCCACTTTCATGATCTGAATAGAGTGAGCACGGGCACGATGTCGGGCGCCCATATCACGATCTGAAACAAGAATACTCATTAAAAATCTCACTACCATCTTTTCAGGAAAAAATTAAAAAAAAAGTAACATCTACAACTCGTGGAATTCCTGCTCAGCTCTTCCTAGTCACATTGGTTTTAGCATGCAGCAGCAAATTCTTCCTGGAGCTCATAACCACACTCCTCCCACAAACTGCCATCCACTTCTTTTTGCCCACTTTCAAGACAGTGTACAAATACAAAAGTTACCTACATGTGACAATTTCTTTTTATGCACAAGAAAACCCTGATTCAGAATCTACAGGGAAATGCGATTACTACAAAGGTATGTAAAACTCAAAGAAACCTTTCCTTTTCAAAAGGAAGGTGAACTGATATTTACCTCATATAATTAGGTTTTCAGAACAGGAGGAAACCAACTGTATGTGGTCTACCTGAAAATTCTTCTTTGTGGCAGTGAAAATCATGGAATTTAAATCACGATGCCCATAGCTAGCTCCAAATATACACTTGTTGAAATGCTATTGTGCTTACAACACTTCCCATGAAGCTACAACATACCTTGTCAAAAGTATTTTTAAAGATAAAGCTATCAAATACATTGTATCGTGATAAATTAAGCACTCAGCTCTCTTAAGCAATCCTTTAAGTTAATTAGCAGTAATTATTGTACGTTAATGTAGAACCTTAAATTTCACTTTCAACAGCACTTCAGCTTTTGAAAGGCGACAAGATACATTTAATATCTGCACACACAGCAAGAATATCATTATTAAGAACAATATTCTTTGGGTTTTTATGTGCATTGAGTGCATTTGTTAACATTTCTAAATTCAAGTAACATACAAATAGTTAATACTTCATGTAACAGATTGAAAGCAGGACAACCTTTAATTCACCCTGAATCATGACAGGGAGATCTTGAAGCAATACTGTATTTTTTTTTCCAAATGTTTTATTATCTTTTCTCTTCTAAACTTGTGCTCCAAAGGACAGATGATAGAGTGTTCCATTGTTTTAAAACAATGTAATGACAGAAACATGCCGCTCCTAAGAGATCATGAAATGCTGTCTGCACAGCAAAACTCGTAATTGCAGAAAGTCACAGCAAGATGAAGCAGAAATATTTTCAACTACAGAAACTGCACAGAATGGTAACATCTAAGATACCACATAGTTCAAGCATAAATCCATGGAACACTTCAGAAAGCTCCTAATTCATTTTTCTAGAGTTTCAGTTACTGTGGATCAAGTCTGTGTGCTTTATACCCAGTTTAAGATTTATTATTGTTTACATACTGGCCCAACCAATTTACAGTTCAGTTAAATGTACTCACAGCACTGAGTGACAGCACCAGCGGTGGTCAAATCCCTGTACTCCCTGTACATGTTGTGAGTTCCGCTACGAGAATCATAGCGCAACCAAATGCCAAAATTTTTTACCCGCAGAGGGGACTTCTCAAACACCTGAAATTACAGAAGATAAAAAAAAAACCTGTTAGGAACAGTACATCAGCATCATACAAGTTCAAGTATTTCAGAGCTCTGATGATATTATGGTGGTAAGTTTTACTACCAAAATCAACTGTTGTGTTTTCCCACACCAAGAGCTACGTTCAAGCCTTACTAATTCAGAGAGAAATTTCAGTAATTAATCATGGAAGGAAAAATGAGAGATTTCAGCTCTAAAGAATGTCTGTTAAGCATCGCAGTAGAGGCATATAAGCATACAAATCACTACCTTCCAAGGGTTATGAACACCTAAGTGTCTCTTAAAAGTCTTTTTTCATAATGCAGGAAGCAGAATAATCAGACAGCAACACTGACTAATAGCTCATAAAGCGTTGGGATAAATGATTTCTTTGATTTACTGGACAGGTACACCCACTTTGAACAAATTAATTTGTCACTGAGCTTCACAGCAACTGAAGGATTTCAACCTCAGCCCAAATAACAGTGCTTTCTATAATTCCTTCCATGTATACCAATCGGAATTCCGTACAGATCTACTTTAAATTTTCATCCCGCACCTGGCCACAGTACACAATCTCTCCAGATGACTTCTTCATCTTCTTCAGCTGAGAAACGAAGTACCAGAATCGAGACTTGGCCACAACATGATTCGGAGCGAAGATCCGCATGCGGTAGAGAGGAGGGGTCCTGCATTTCGGCGTGGGCAGGCACCGCCCGACCACCTTGTACTCCCGCAGCTTTAGAGGAAAGACAGGCCACCCGCAGCGTGAGCCTCTGCGCGGCAGCCTGAACTCGCCCCGCCACCGGGCCACCCCGGTGACCAGAGGCCATATCGGAGAAAGGAAAAAAAGAGACGACCGGCCTAGGACTCGGTCGTGCGACCGCCGATCACGCCCCCCGCCCAGGGGCGGCGCGGACACCTCATGCGTCTTGCGGGAGCGGCGCCGCCGCCATGTTGGCTGCTCGCTTCCCTCCAGGCCCAGGCAGGGCCGCTTGGGCGCTGAAGCTGCTCTTCAGTGCCGCAAGTCCGCGCCACCGCCACCGCCGCCGCCACCACCACCCCAACATCGCCAGCCCGGCATCAGCCTCAAGTCTCAGTCCCGCTCGCGCCCCCCTCCCTCGCCCCGGCCTTCGCTCACGGTGCCCGATGCCTTCATGCTGCAGACTCCTCAGCCACCCTCAGGAAAAGAAAGGCCGCGTGCACCGCCGCCTCCCGTCACCCCCCCGCTGGCAGCCCCGCCCTCTCCGCCTATTGGCTGGGAGCAGAGAGCCATTGGAGGAAGCAGCCGTCAATCCCCACCCGCGGCGGCTGCCTCTGGCTTCTGCAATGGCGGGGGCTGTATATCCGGTAGGATTCGGTTTGGCAGCTCGTCCTGTCTTGTGTACCGGAGCTAGCAGTGCCACAGGCTTTTTTCATCGTTACCGTGGCCATGGACATGCATGGTCCCGGTCGTAAGAGCCCCGGTTGTTGGCTATGGATGACTCCAGTCCCCGCTGCTTGCGGCGATGGACGTGACAAGGAGGCCCCAGAGGGGGCCGGGCCCGGGGAGTTGCCAGGAGAAACGGTCTCCCACGTAGGAGCCGGGGGCTACCGGCAATCGTGATGTTGCCGCCGTAAGTTCCCACACGATCAGTTGGATGGTATCGTCTTTATGGCTGTTCCCAAGAGCCGAGGAGCCCTGAGCAAGAAACGTCGTACGGTGACGACGAGCTCCGGTGCCGGCAGTTATGCGCAACTCGTGCTGTGGGAAACCATGCCATGGACGTGGTTTTGCTTTAAAAGATACTGTAATGGTAACCCAGCTGTAATACGCGAGCAGTTACATCTTGCTGCCGCCGTTATTTACTATTAGTCCGTTTTCTCTTTAAGTTTTAATTCCGCAACACGGCACAGCCGCCCTCATAGAACTATTTGCGAGAGAGCCCCGCGTGGCGGCCAGGCGGGCCTGCCACCGGCGTCGTGCCCGGGGCGGGGCGGCGGAAGCCGCGCCCAAGCGCAGCAGGGGGAGGGACTACGTCTCCCAAGGTGCCGCGAGGAGGGCCCGTCCCGGTGTGTCCCGCTCTTTCCGCACGGTGGGGGAGTGGAGGTGAGCGCGTTAGGCTGGGCCGGTCGGGTGGGTGCCGCGGGGCAGGCTGGGAGCCGTAGTCCTGCGGCACGGTTGCCCCGCTGAGGGGCGGGGGCAGTTTTCCTTCCCGGAGGCCGTTACCCTGGGCGCTCTCCTCCTTCTCGCCGCCGCCAGCTGAGGCGGCGCGGCCTGGCCTGGCCCGGCCCGGCCCAGCCCGTTCCCTATGCTCGTGGTGACTGCGGAGCTCTGCCGGTGGGAGCCGGCGGCGCCGTCACGATGGAGGAGTGACAGGGAAGGTAACGGCGGGAGGGACCGAGACACGCGGCGCGGGGGGACTCAGCCTGGTGATTACGGGAGGGGTGGTTCGGGCTCCCCCCGGCCGCGGC
>VZTY01010068.1:22335-146852 GCA_013400935.1 Turnix velox
TGGTTCGGCCTCCCCCCGGCCGCGGCGGGGAAAGGGTGGTTGTGGGAGCACGCCGGTGTCGCCGCTGAGCTGGCGGCGGCAGTTGGCTCCCTTGAGTCACCCGGCCCGTTCCATTCAGCCCGGCGCCGCCTCCTCCGTGGCTTCGGGGGGAGACGCCTGGCTCCGGCGCAGCGGGAGGTGCCGTGGTCACCCGATCCTCCGTGCGGCTCGGACTGCGTGCGTGCGGCCGAGCGTAATGTCGGGATTTTTCTCTTCTAACGTTCGCCGCTGCTGGCAGGAGCTGCCTCCGTCGCCGTCCCTTCCCCGTTATGGCTTCGGTAGGAGAGAGGAAGTACCCGTGAGCTGGGCAGCAGCGTGAGGGGAGGGACGTCCCCGGCACCTCCATATTCTGCTACTCTCGCGTGGTTGGGTGCTGTGGTTCCCCCACCGTCCCGCCCCGGGAAGGGGCCGAGGAGGGGGATTCGGTGTCAGCCCCGAGTGTCTTCACCGCAGACCCGGAGGCGGCAGGGGCTGATTCCCCTCCCCGGCTGAGCCAGGCAGTGGTGCTGACCATCCAGCCAAGTCTGAGGGGGAGAACAAGAAGGCCTTACTCCTCGCAGAAGATTCTTGGCTGGTACGAATGTGCATGAAGTGAAGACCTTCTGTGTCACTTGTAAAAAGAACAACTCATGAATCCAGTTGAAAAGTTCTCGAAGTAGTTGTGGTCATATATCTTTTCGTTTTAACTGTATTTGTGGTTAAAATGCAAAGGGTAAACGTGCTCAAGGTTTGCAGCAAGTAAAACAGAAATCCGAAAAGAAAATGAAGGATGTTCTTTTACCATTTTTATTTCATTAGGGAGGAAACTCGAGGGAATTAAAATGAAGCATGTCACTAACCCTATCACAGTCTCTTAAATACCTAGAATGAGTGCTGTACATTAAACGTTCCTTAATTACTAATTTCTCTTGTGGATAGAATCTGTACTTAAAATACTGTGAATGCTTTCATTATTAGGATTTCTTTACGGTGAGGGTTGTGAAACACTAGAACAGGTTGCCCAGCGAGGTTGTGGATGCTGCCTCTCTGGAGGTGTTTAAGGCCAGACTGGACAAGGCACTGAGCAGCCTGGTCTAGTGGGAGGTGTCCCTGCCTATGGCAGGGGGTGGGAACTGGATGGTCTTTAAGGTCTCTTCCAACCCAAACTATTCTATGATTTATCTGGTCCCAAGTTACATGCATTTAAATGTGTTAGTATTGTTCAACTGGATGATCTTCCCCATGTGAAGTGTTGACTACATGTTTTTCCTATATGAAATCACTCCCTAGTGTCAAATGCATTTGTAATATTTAGTATGTGAGAGGGAATAAGCTATCTTGATGAGAGCTGTTTGTATCTGTATGACTTCAGCATTAAGTTGCTGTACCCTCCTAATTACATTAAGATCAGTTTGCCACCCAACATAGTGTACCTCTTAACAAATAAAGGGTCTTTACATTAAAAACATTTTATAAAAAAAATTAAAAATTATTAAAAAATTATAAAATTTACATTCTATGCAACTGTATATTAAGTATTAATGTTATTAATTATCTTCTAAAAATAAAATTTGCTTTAGTGGTATACTTGATGTTATAGGTGAGCATATCTTGTGATGGATTTTTGTGAACTGTTAAGTACTATTAAAATAGCAGGTCGATTTTGCTTTTTGATGAGTAACTGGCTGGTAAAATAGACTGGTGGTGGAAATACTGCCTAACTAAAACCATGTAGCATGAGAAGCTGTTTTGTTAGCTTTCTCAAAAGGCTCATTCACATGATCTGTTTCATTAACTGTCTGGAGTTGGCTAGTCAAACCAAAACCCTTAGAAAAGAATACATGTTAGAAGGTAAAATTTTAAATATACAGCTTATACAAAATCAGAACTGGTTGGCAT
The DNA here is from genome assembly GCA_013400935.1 of Turnix velox. Classification (NCBI taxonomy): domain Eukaryota; kingdom Metazoa; phylum Chordata; class Aves; order Charadriiformes; family Turnicidae; genus Turnix; species Turnix velox. The sequence continues at coordinate 24,253 of VZTY01010068.1, forward strand.
TGCTGTTAGCTAAGCAAGTGAAGAGAGTATGTGTTTAGCCAGGTTATTTTTAATAACAAAACTTTTCATCCAAGTGCAGAAGAATATTACTTTTTGGGGAGATAATGTAGTGATGTCAGTAGGAAAATGTGCAAAAAAATTATGCTTTTGAATATTAAGTAGTTTTACTTATATAACTCGGGACTAGACCCCAAGTGAAAGGTGCTATTAAAAAAAAATCACCTTCCCCTGCAGTATTTTACCTGTATTTCAGTCTGGCTGTTATGAGTGTTGATTATGGGGAAGACAAGCTGGGGGCTGGGCATGCAGAGGGAGAAGTCTCAGCAGAGCAACTTTAATCCCTAAAGGTTTTGACCCTGAACAGGATTGCTGTATGTTATAAGGTAGCGTGTGAAACTTGTTTTGCCATGAGTCATTACAATTTTTCTAGATTTTCTGGTTTCTATACTGCTACAACCAGCAATTTTTTTGGATATACCAACTCAATTTTACTTACGAAATTGTATTTTGTGATGAGTTTTGTTCTAGCATATTCTTTAATGAGTTTTATAGAAATGTCTGTTTATTTGGGCTCCACTGTTGAGGCATGCTCCCTGCCACTTGTCACTGTGCCACCTTTTTTCCAGTGGGGGAAGGTGACTAGTAGAGCATGTACAAGACACAAAATGCTAGAAAATCACAAGTTCTACCTGTAGTCACTTAGCTTCAAACCATAGAGGTTTTGTTTCATCTCTTCCTCTTGTCTGTTTTTCTTTTCCCTACCTCCTACGTCCTTATTTAAGAATGCTTTATTTCAGGCCTAATTATGTTACTATGTACATCAATTGCGGGGGGGGGACGTGGAGGAGGAGAGGGATGGGGATAGGGAGAGAGGATGTGAAGGATAGATCGGGGTTTGTCCCCTCTTGCTGTTTAACAGCATCCTTGGGGGTTTTTTTGTTTTGGGTTTTGGTTTATTGGTTTTTTTTTTAATTCACTATGTTTTACCAAAGCATTGGAGAATAACCTGTAGCGATGCGTAATTTTAAGAACATTTGTCTAGCTTGCTCGGGTAATTTTGCATTTAATTTTCTAAATTAAGATCATTGCTAGTAAATCAGCAATTCCTACCTGTTAGTAGGAACAGAAGACTTTGTTAACAACTTGATAGGATGTATTTTGTGGTTCATTTCTGTGACGCTTCCCTTGTGTGCCCTTGCTTTAAAAGGAAGATTTCCTACTGGCTTTGTACCTCTAGGGAAATTCTTCAGAAATGGATTTATGAAGCACAATATTATAGAGATGAGTAGGGATAAGTTTTTTATGCAGTTGTGAAGTTTGTGGTAGAGGAAAAAAAATGGAATGGACTGTCATTTAAGAAGTTGACTTATGGTTATATTGTATCTTGCTGAAACCTTTGTATGCCTGAAATTTGAATTAAAGCCTGTCAGTTGAATAGTACATCTGTAATTTCTCTGCTAATTGAGATACCAGCTCTTTTCAAGAGAACTAAAATGTATGGACAATTCATATTTTCTTTATTCAATATCACATTTAGTACTGCTGAAACTGATTAAAGGACTCAAAATTTTGATATATGTACGTTTTCTGTATATATCTATCATGTTTTAGTGTGTTTGAGGTTTTGGGGCAAACTTCAGTTGTTGTTGCTGTCCTCCTTTTAATTTTCATTGTTCTACCAAGCAAATGAAGTTTCTCTTTTTCTATTTTCAGATGACTGTAGTTTCTCTTCTAGAAGAAGTTGGCAAACCAGTCAGGAATAGGAAGCGACAAGTATAGCAGTAGAGATGGATGAACAAGCTCTTTTAGGGCTAAACCCAAATGCTGACGCAGACTTCAGACAAAGAGTAATGAATTAACTTACTTGTTTCTCTGGTAATTGGGGTGTTGTTTCAGTGCAAAAGTCATATTTGGTGAGATTGGGAGTTTAGAGTTGATTGGTTTTTTGGTTAACCAATACATAGGATTTGAGGTGACAAGTATAAGACAGTCATGTTTCAAGCATGTAAGCTGAAGGTCATGTTATGAATTCTGTGCAATTATACTTAACACAGCTCAAATTAATTTTTCTGGCCCCCTTAACTTTTTTTAGTCCTTTCACTTCTGCACACTTGTTCAGCTCTTCATGTTCCCCCAGAATGAAAGGCAGCTGCTGAAAACAATGAGTTGTTGCTTGCAGTTGTCCCTTGTATTCTTAAGTGCAGGGGTTTGGTTTTTATTAGAATGTGATTGGGATATCTTGCTGTGTGATTTGTCTGTTCATTTTTTAAATTAAATGTCATTGGGTGTTTGCAGGCACTAGCTGTCTTTGAGCAGCTGAAGATATCTCAGGATGCTTGGCAAGTGTGTGCAGAAGCATTAGCTCAGAGTATATACAGGTAATATTTATCAAAATATGTTGATTGTTAATAATGTTTAGATAGTAAGATAAAAAAACTATGTAAATTATATAGCATGTGGAATGCCTCTTCCTAATAGACATCTCAGTTTCTTAACATTTGCTCTGTAAGATGCCGTGTATTATGTGCACTTAGTATATATAGTAATACCCAAACATGTTACTGAAGTCTGGCAAGTTTTTCTCAAGGCAGGATACTACCAGCGTTGTTTTGTATGTTCATTATCAAAATCAAGGCATAACTGGCTGTCTATAAAAAAATATAATAGCCAATACAAATACTAGTTTTAACAGTTGCTGTTTTAACCAAGTGAACTGCTTGAGTATTTGCCGCTCCTGCTTTAAAGTAATACCAATATCTTTTTCCTCTGGTGCACAATAATTCTTGATTTATTAAAAGGGCCACCACCTGCCTGTAATATTTGTGGGATTTTTTGTTTCTGGTGAAGTGTACTGTGATTTTACCAGTAACAGCATTTTCTTTTCTAGTGATGATCACATCAAGTTCTTTTGCTTTCAAGTTCTGGAACATCAAGTTAAGTTCAAGTGAGTAATACTTAATTTTCCCTTTTTATTTTCCTTGCAAAGAAGCTTTAAATGCTATCTCTCTTCTCAATATGGTTGGTGAGGTGACTTAGTCCAGTACAGAGCACTTTTTTGTATGAGTTCACCTTTGCTGTGAGAGAAGTAGCTGGATTTTGGGCAGCAGTTGAGTATTGAGCAGTACACTCTATACTTAGCTTGTCTAACACCTGTGTATGGCCTTAATTAATATGTCATGATTTGAAGAAACCACAATAATTTGTCATTTAGGCATTTATCAGTTGATGACCCTTCTCCGCACAGGAAGGGAAATCAGGAAGGAATAAGAAACCTCAAAGGTTGAAATACAAACCGATTTAATAGAATAAGACTAAATAATTAATATTCATTCTTCAGTAATGTTGATACTTGTATAAAATATGTAAGGATTATGCTCAGCCAATCCTGTTAGCAGGAAGCCGTGCAATTCCAACATTGGACAGTAAATGTTGGGCACTGCAAGCACTACTGCTTTGGAAAGAAGAGAATAGCTCAGGGTAATAGCTGACACTGAAGTAAGGAGTTCTTAAAATTGCAACCAACATGGAAGAGGGAATTCCTCAGCAAGCTTTCTAATTTATATTCAATGTGATGTTCATGGTATAAAATAATTTTGTGGAGCAGCTTGGATCAAGTGCCTGGATCTCACTCCTCATCGCTGAACCTGGCCAGGCTCAAAAATGCTGAGACCTTGAAACCCACATGCTGACTGTAAAGTAAATATTTTCCAAAATTCAGAAACTAGAGTCTTCTAAAAAATGCAAATTTTCTTAGCATTGGTTGAGACCTTACTGAAAAGCAAAACTAATTAAAATAATCCCAAAACATTCCCAATTACCAGGGATTGCTTAAAACTTACTCTTTCCTTTTTGGAGATTCAAGCCTTATTGTCTGCTCTCACTGATTTTTTGCATATGAGATTTCTGCAAGCAGCAGCCTTGTTCAGTACAGTCTCTTGGACTTCAGATAAAGCTCTATTCATTGTATCACTCTGGCAGAGACATTAAGATAAAGTAGTCTTTTCACTGTGCAATGTTCTCATAGAATCATAAGTTCAAGAAAAATTATTTTCAGATAATGCATGGAGCTGTATTTTTTCACACTTTGGCCTTCTTTGGCCAGAACTTGAATGTCATGGCAAAGATGTCTACCTCTTGGAATATCACTGTAACTGATTGCAGTACACTGAATGTTTGGGTAAGGCTTTAGATAAGAATAATACACATTTTGCAACCGATTTTCAGAATGAAAGACTTTGTGACTTAGTGAACTGATTTCATCTCATTGTGTACCTTCCTTTCCTTGTTCCCCTCCTGTCATCTGTTTCCTATAGCATTTTTTCTCTTGTTTTCCTGCTGTTTTTAGTGAGGTTGTTTTCTTTAATGAATAATTACTTGTGACAGGAACACTGGAGCCACACTTAGCAGTTATTCCTGTTAGGGACAGTGCCAAAGCTCTATAACTAGATCTATTGCAAGGGGAGTGTTTTTGGCTAAGCTAGTCCTGGGTAGAGACATATTGTGTGGGTAGTATTAGAGGTGGGCTGGTTATAATGTCAAATGCTGAAAAGACTTCATGATGTAAAGCAGAATTAATTACTTGCTTTTTGTTTGTTTTGATATATACTTGATAATAAACATACTGTAGGTCACATCAGTGAAGGACTTGCTTGTTCTCACTTTGGACAGGCTTCAATGTGTAGTAAACAGGTTCGAGCGTATACAAATGCTTTTTCCTTCTCCCCAGGATTTATTGTCAAATGTGTGTTTTTCTCCAGGTTTTAAGTCTTGTCCCTGGTAAAGCATCTACCTGCAAACTCCAATAAAGGAGGCAGAAACTCCTTGAAATGCAACCCATTTGATTTGTGCAAAATTCTTTCTCTTGTTTTGGCTTTGATTCAAAATTTCAACATGCAAATAGTTGTGTAAATCTTTTATATACATTGGTGTGCAATATTGTGTATAAAGTTAAGAAGTTTTTGCCTTAAATGTTTCACTTGACATAAAGTAGTTGTATTTTCATCTCATTATGCTTTGTTTCAGATACCCTGAACTCACTGAAGTCCAACAGCAGCTAATTAGGGAAACGCTTGTAACATGGCTACAAGCACAGGTAAGTATGTCTTACGTAGTAGGCTAATATGAGACATTGAGTAGGCTAAGTGTTTAACTCTGTTGTTTGAGTTCAAAGATGGCTTCCTGAAGATAGGCAGTTTAAATGTTTTAATGCTAGTCTTTATTAGAATTTCTTAGATGTTGTAAATAAGTCACAGCTGTTATAGTATTAAGTTCAAGCACAGACTTCACCAGCTGTGTGTGAAATGAAGAGTATGAAAAACTTAGCTTTGGAGAGATATAATTCACATTTCTGATGTGCCTGATTGTCTGGAGTAGGACCAGTAATTCTGTATTTGAGACCTGACTGACTGACTCTTGTGTACTTGCAGCACCAGCAGATGTTAATGAATGAACAGCATCACTCCTGCTAAGGCTATGGCATAGCATTGGCTACTTTTTCTTGTGGAATTAGTTACTGTAGCTAAACATTTAGTATCAATTGTACCCAAGAGTTACCAGCAGAGCTACCAAGTGGGCTCATCAAGTCTTTGCCTGTACCTTTTATTGTGTGAACAGCACACTTAAGCCTTTCATTCTATACTAATACATTAGAGGTGTATCACCCAGAAAAAATGGTTTTCTTGTTTCCTGCAGATAATTTTTTTTTGAATTCTTGGAAAGTTCAAGCTTTTATTGATCTCAGTCAGGAAGAGGAGTTGTACATTAATTACTATATAGATCAATAAGCATACATTACTCTTCCGTAATTTAGTAAGAATATTTAAATACCTTGTTTCTGCCAGATGCTGAACCCCCAGCCTGAGAAGACCTTCATTCGCAACAAAGCAGCGCAAGTCTTTGCATTGCTTTTTGTTACTGAATATCTCACAAAATGGCCCAAGTTTTTTTTTGATATTCTATCAGTAGTTGACCTTAATCCACGGGGGGTGGATATGTACCTCAGAATCCTGATGGCTGTTGATGCTGAGCTGGTAGACCGGGATGTTGTTCATACATCAGAGGCAAGTTGTTATTTTGCATTAACATGTTTTAAATCTCAAAAAAGTTCTCTTTAATTAGAGCAGATGACTGGTGGAGGTTTTGATTTTTTTCCTATGGCAACTCTACCTTAGAGTCATTATGTGGTTTAGATCCAAAAGCCATATGTTTTGTGCTTTTTATAGTTTCCTGCCTTTTAGTTAATGTGTTTTTTTGCTCTAAGAGCTAACAAACAGAAACCAATGGGGCTGAGTTAGCAGATTAATTGTTAGGCAGGTGTTTAAAATGTTCATTTCTTCTAGTGCTTGTTTTAAGGAGTACTAATATAAAAAATGCATTTAATGATCTAGAAGATTTCTTTGTTCTTTGTCAGCCTTTCTTCAGTGTTTGGGCATAGTGGGGGAAAAAAAGGAGCAAAAACTAGGGTGTTTTTGTTTTATTTCTTGCAGGAAAAAAAGTGTTCAGGCAAGTGATGTCTAGTAGCAGATACAAAAAAATGCTACTAATTTGACAAGATGCTAGTCTATAATAAGATTGATCTACCTTTTTTCTGTATTGATAGGAGGCTCGAAGGAACACCTTATTGAAAGATACTATGAGGGAACAGTGCATTCCAAGTTTAGTGGAATCGTGGTACCAAATCTTACAAAACTATCAGTATAACAACTCAGAGTTGACATGCCAGTGCCTTGAAGTAGTTGGAGCTTATGTATCCTGGATAGATTTGAGCCTGATAGCCAATGAAAGGTAAGAGGGGTTTATTGGAATGTCTTTGCAAAAATAAGCTTGGTAGCATACTGACTGTATTTCTGTGAAACAGAATTAATACTCATCTTATGAAAAGATCACTTGATTGACCTTGTAAGTCAACCTGATATTATGGTCAAAATAGACACTACAGCTTGATGGATATACTGCTTATAATGCTGAGTTTAATGAGTACAATGGACTTCAAAACTTTTATATAAAGAAAGAAGCCATTGTAAATGTGTACACAAATAATGTAAAGCTTCTATAAAATGCCACTGCATATATATGGATACAATCTTTTTCTTTTCTTTGAAGGTTTATAAATATACTGCTAGGTCACATGTCTGTGGAAGTTCTCCGGGAAGAAGCCTGTGATTGTTTGTTTGAAATTGTAAATAAGGGAATGGACCCAATTGATAAAACAAAATTGGTTGAATCTTTATGTCAAGTATTGCAATCTGCTGGCCTCTTCAGTATTGATCAGGTTTGTATATTGGTTTTTATAGTAGGATTGAATCATAGGTTTCCAGCCGTTCTTAAATAAGCACATGAACAGAATGCTTGCTATAAAATGAGATTCACAGATTAGGGAGAACTTGTGCTTCTGCATTAAAGCTAAATACACTTCCCTCATACTTAAATTAACAGCTTGCTATTAATACTGCTTATTAATTTCAAACACGCTGCATTTCATTTGTCCTCAGCATGAGTTTTTCATTTTAGAAGTGAGGCATTGTCTAACTCCTCTGTTCCTTCCCTGAAGCATGTTTGGCTTTATGTTAAGGCTACTTCTCTCTGTCTTGAATCTTCTCTTCTGAATGATTCCATAATAGATATTGTAGTCAAGGTAGAGGTGGTTTTTTTCAGGCAAGACATTAAATCATCTGTGTGTAATTAGGCAGGGGAAAGAGCTTTCTTGGAGGCGCTTATGTTGCTCTGTATGTCTGCACCATCTGACATAAGGCTTGAAATTCTTGCCTATAAGCTGGAAAAATATACCTATTAACCACACATTCCCCAGCAGTTGCAGTGTCTAAGGAACAGCTGTTTGCTACCTGCCTTGGGAAAAGTGGAACCAGCCCTGATGAAGCTGTGGTCCTTAGATTGCAAGGCACTTATCTCTTTACTTTGAAGCCTTTATCAAATCTGTGTTTCTGCTACAAAGCAGACAGTGTACATTCATCAGTTCAGGAGGTGTTTCACTAAAGATCTTAAACCAAATCTCCCTGAGGAAGACTTGTTATTCTTCTGGTCTTGTGCAGCTATGGCAGGGAGCAAATCATCTGTTTTGGGTGACTAGTCTAGGGGTATTTGTTAGTTCTGATTAATGTATTTCCCTAAAACCAAGTCATGAATACTTAATATTAACTCACTCGTACAGGCAGTACTGAAAGTTACTAATTATCAGGATTTCTGAAGTGAGCCACCACTGTTAATTTTTTGAAGTTTTCCTGTAACAAAAGGTTTTCCTCTTATACAACCTAAAATTTATGGTAGATATGTGCTTCTGCTTTTATTTTGAATCTGCTTCTTGCTGTAAAGTAAAAGGAGAAACAAAGTAATCTGAAGAGATGAAGCTAGCTGCTGTTGTGTAATGGAGGACAGACAAATCTGGCATTGCTTTATTTTTAATCTCCATTCTTCAGGCAAAACGAACCAGATGATTTTACTTCCCATGTAGGAGATGAATACTATTTACTTCTACATAGCAGACATGGATAGTACAGTTGTAAGTTCATGCCATTTAAGCCTGAGCTCTGTTAGTGTTTCAAAATACGTATTTTTTTTCTTGCAGGAAGATGATGTGGATTTTCTGGCCCGATTTTCAAAGCTGGTCAATGGGATGGGGCAAGCATTGATAGCTAGTTGGACTAAACTGATAAAAAATGGTGATATGAAGAGTGCTCAAGACACTCTGCAAGCTATTGAGGCAAAAGTGTCCCTAATGTTGCAACTGCTGATTCATGAAGATGACGACATCTCCTCTAATATAATTGGCTTTTGTTATGACTACCTTCACATCCTGAAACAAGTAAATCACTTTTTGACACGTGATTGACATAGATTTTTGTGGGAATGTACAAATCTTATACTGTGTGCAACCTGACTTAAAAAATGGGTTTTTGACTACTGAGCATTCAGTTATCTTTAAGGGGCTGTGGTCATGCTATTTCTATGGTGAATACAAATTGAGTTAAATCTTGCATTTAGTTGAAAGAAGGCTTGTAGATTGTATGGCTGCTAGGAAAAAATGGGTTTGCTTTTTTATTAGTAATAAAGAAATTATACAAAAAATAACACTTGAAATTTCTTTTACAGCTTTCTGCACTTTCAGACCAACAAAAAGCTAATGTAGAGGTAAGTATTTTCTCTTTGCCGGAGGGCTGGGGTTTGTTGTTTTTCAAGAAAAATTTTAATTTTGCTGTTTTATTTACATGGTTTTAAATGTGCATATGACAATAATTAAAAAGGAAGGCTTAAAATTAAGGACAGTGTGTTCCATCTTCTGCTAAGTACCTACAGATGTTTCTTGCAATAATAAGCCTATTTTGATGTGTGTATGAAGATGAAAGCTATTTTAGAGCTGATTTTCCCAAGCTGCCCAATAAGCATTTGTTGGTAAACTCTATGCCGTCTGTGGAGTTAGAGTTACAGGTAGAAGTGTTCTTAAATGGAGATAGAAGAGTTCTTTGCCTGAAGATCTGTGCTTCTATTAAACCTGTCCTAATTCCAAAAGTATGGGAAGGGTTGTGACAAAATTCAACCTTAATTGGGATTGTATCAAACTAATGCTGTACTTATGAGCAGTTATGTATTAAGCATTACATTAAACTATACACTAAGCTGAAGTTTAAGCTTAGATTTATATGCTTGAGTTTATACATAAGTTTGAGTTTCTATACAAACTGTTAAGTTTAATAAATAAGGGGTTTGTCCAGTTTTGGAGGTAGTAAACTTTTTTAAGCATGTTCCTTTTAAAATTTCTTTCCCTTGTCACCTTTCTGCACCAATGAGGATGCACCGTTTAGATGTTGAACTGGTTAGATTAATGTGGACATTTTGTAGGTTCATACAGCTGACACCTATGATTCTTTTTCCATTGCAAAGGAAAAAGAATTCTGTACTTGTTCTAACAAGAAAATCTGAATTTTAATAACTGTGGGATAGATTATTTTGATCTTCTTTTTTCTAGTGCCTGTTTTAAATTGGATGAGGTAATACAATAAGAAGTTTGAAATCTATTACTGTGTTAAACTTACTCTCATACCGAAGAACTCTATTATAATTATTTCTTAATTTTACTGGGCACTTCTTGAGGATGTGTGTTAAACTGAGAAGCAGTTGTCCCAACCTTTCTTTTTTCATCCAACTGGTAATAAGAAAGTATTTGGAAATAATCTAAATCTTGTTGTCTGTCCTGTGCTGCTAAGCACACAATTTGAAACAGTGCTTTTAAGTTTTACACGTAAGAACTTCTCCCTTTCAACTCGGTCATCATTTGAACAAGAAAAAAGGGAATCTTGTTTATAGTAGCTTTGAAGTCTCGGGGTTTTTTTCTCCTCATCAGAATCACAGATTTTAAAATGACAGGTGTTTCTAAGCATTTCTGGATACAAGAACATCACAGTAATGTTTTGCAATTGTTTTAATATCACTTCTTACAGAGAAGCAGAGGCTTCTCACAGATGATGCTGACAATTGGTGTCAATAGGAGGCTTGATCACATTCTTGCTATTTGACTGCATTCTTCCTCAAAGTATCGCAATTATTTATTTCTGCAAAATCACCAACATTTCACCAAAAAGATCACCTCAGTTTAAATTAAACCTAAAGTTTAATTAAACCTAAGTTTAATTTGTGGTCCATTTTGGTGTTAAAGAACTTCAGATTTTGCACTTAAAATGAAAAATAAGTCATTGTGACTAATTTGTCAAAATTGTTAGTGTTTGTTTTTTAGTTTACCTTGTTTCCACGTTTATTACTTCTCTGTACTGAATGTCTCTCCACGTTCAAAACCTCCAGTACTAGAAGAGAATCACAAAATACTATTCAAGTTGTTGCTGATGCAATCAGCATTTTTGCTAGGGTTACAACAAAGGATGTTGGCTATTGAATTTAACAAAGATGGGGAATATAAAAGCACAAGTTTGTTTTTTACCTAGCAGTAGGTATAGGAATGAGGTGCTCTGTAATGCTGATCACACCTGTTGCAATTCTACCGAGTCTTCTCCAACATTCAATGAACCTGTTTCTTGTAATAGGCACACAGATATGTCATGTGGCATTAAATAGCCTGTTGCTATTTAATGTTCTTTTGGACTTACGATGTTTTGTGGTTTGTCATAGTCATAAATATGGTTTCATTTGGGATTCAGTTCTAATTTTTGTAATAGTTTACTTTCCATTCGAAATATTCAGACTTGATATACTTTCTTGTAGGTTCCTCAGAATAAGCTGCTAAACTAAAGTGAAACTATAGTAGATTTTTAAACGCTTATTTCAGCTGTCTGTCCGATTTCTAGCCATCCTGGAAAGCATGAATGGAATAGAGTGATCCAAGTATTTTGAACTTTAAATCAGACTTGTAGAAGCCTGAACTAGTAAATGCTTACTAGGATCAGAGTTGGTATGTTTAGACTTTGAGACTTGAGCAGAACCAAGATCAGATCTTTATTCCTGTTTTAGGATTTACCAACAGTACCTACTCAGATGAAATTACACATCACTGCTTTAACTCATCTACCTATTGGCTGATGCTAAAAAGGAAAGGTTTTGCTTTTATTACACCTGTTCTCCTGGCTTTTACTCTTGTATTCCGTGCTGGACTAATTCATTATGTTGAGTAACTAGAGAGGTTGATGTTATGGCTGAGCTGGCTGCCCCTGTAAAATAGGATCTCGGACAACCTGTTTATCTTCCTTGGCCTAGTTTAGTCATCTTAATTGTTGTTTTCAATGTGAGCCAAGGAACATGCAACACAAGCAGGAAATGGAGCTAGATAGAGACTTAAGAGCTCCAAGTTATCTGTGCTGTGTATCAGGAATGACATCTGTATATTGTTTGAATATAATTAAACTGTTGTATGGTTACTTCTGGTGAACCTCTGAAAACAGGATTCAAATAGGATTTTAAATATTGCAGATATTTAACAGTTGCTTTAATGCTTTTTTTACTATAGGATTTTAATTTTTTGCTTTTTACTGGTTGCTGTTTCCACACTTACAGTTCTGTTTTTATCTTAGGCCATCATGTTGGCTGTCATGAAGAAGCTGACATATGATGAAGAATATAATTTTGAAAATGAGGTATTGTGTTATTTGAATAAACTGACAAATGCAACTTAAATTACATGTTGCAGATCTTGCTTATCCTTTGAAAATCGCATTTTTTGTAGGCAGAGGATTTGAAGTTGGGAAGCAGAGGTCTGTAGGCTGAAGTTGTTTTCCTATGTGGAAAGATTATTTTTTACCTCTGGACATACCTGCATAGGACAAACCAACATAGTAAAAGGGAAATCTAAGCCAATTCAGTTAACAGAATATTTCTGGCTGCATTTATCTGGAACTACTCCTAGGCAAGTACAGATGTGCTATTAGCTAAACATAGCTGTTGAGTGGGCATCTTCAGTGAGAGTTTGCATGTTCTCTTCTATCTTGCAAAAAGATTTGATAGATGCTGTGTATTGAAACTCTTGAAGAGATGCTGCTTGACCTATTTCAGATGGTCAAATATCTGTAAAAATAAGCTAAAGGGGGCAGAAGGTGTTTGAATTAACTTTCTTCTCAGGTTTGCATTTCTCTCAGCCAGCAATAATGACATAACATGTTAGACCTACTTTTGCTTCAGGCTATTTAGAGAGCTATAGTCTTAAGAGGGTTAACTTAAATCACGTGCAGTCTGTCATAAGTGTTTTTGTCACTTTCATTTTGAAACTAAACTCAATGCTGAGAAGCACCATCTTTGAGGAGTGAGTCAGATTTCAAGAATTAAGTCAAATAATGCTTTGCCAGGAGCATTTTCTTTTTGTATTCTTGGCTATGTTTCAGTTTAGAAATCCCTGTTTTCTTTCAAAAAAAAAAAAATTTCTTTATTGAATGCTATGGATATCAAAAGCCAGAAAGGGTTGTTATGTTTCAAGACCACAAGGTGAACATTATGGAATTCTCCGAGCTTACTGTTCTTTTATGGACATATTTTTATTTTAGGTATTACTGTCTAAAATGATTGTGTGCCTAAAATGATTTAAACATGAAAGTAGGGACTTCACTGACATGTGACTGTTTTGTAGGGTGAAGATGAGGCAATGTTTGTGGAGTACAGAAAACAGTTAAAACTGTTGCTTGACAGACTTGCTCAGGTCTCACCAGAGTTACTTTTGGCATCTGTTCGCAGAGTTTTTAACACTACACTTCAGTAAGTTGGAGCTTTTAACTTGTTTATGCTCTTAGCTTTTTTTGCCTTTTATAACTGTCAGAGTCTGTAATGAACATAAGTGTCATGGAACAAGATGGAGCCAATTGATAGAACAAGCTTGTTAATATGTCATGATAAACATGATTTTATATAATCTTTTATTCATCTGCGAAGATGGAAAAAGCATTTATTTTTGTAACCTTAAATGACAGGTTTTGTTTGTTTGGGGTTTTTTTTTCTGGAATCATCTCTTGATCTATGTTATTTACCTGCACAGCAGCAGTCATTTGGGCAGGTATTTGCTTTACACCTCAAGAAAACTCTAATGAGATGTGATTAATTTTTTTTTTCTTTTCCCTGTTCATCCTTTAAATTCTGATAGAAGTAATACATAAAAGTGAAGAGTTTTTAAACTGAGCAGAATCAGACCCTGAGATCCATGTAAATAAAGAAGCACTATTACTAGCTGTCTGACTAGGGAGGCAGTTGTATATACACAAATAGGAATCCATTATTGTTGGTGGCTTCCTTGTATCTTGCTCTCTTGTGAGCCCCTTCCTAAGTGAAGCTAAATGGTTTGTTGATGCATCGTGTGTTATGTTTCTGTACCTAAAGAAGCACTTCAAAAAACCTCTAGCTTTGGCACTGAAAATGATGAAAGAAAATTGGTAGTGCTGTGATGGAATGATGCTGAATTTGTGAATAAAGTCTTCCAGAAGCATCCTGAAATACTGCCTAAGGTCTTACAGTGTTTTTATTAGTTGAAATCTGCTGTTTTTTCAGCTGTAGAGCAGCTGGAGAAGGCTCTAAGGAGAACGCTAACTAATGTGGTAAAACTGTTTATTACGTAAGCTGCTACATACTAAGTCTTCATACCCTTTCTTTAGGAATTGGCAGACTACGCGATTTATGGAGGTAGAAGTAGCCATAAGGCTGCTGTACATGTTGGCTGAGGCTCTTCCTGTATCTCATGGTGCTCACTTTTCTGGTGATGTTACAAAAGCTACAGCTTTACAAGACATGATGAGAACGGTAAGCATGTGTATTGTGGGAGCCATTTAAAAATGCTAATAAAAACTGGAACACTTTAGTTCAAATGGCTCATCTTAGTTACCAGGATGTCACCTACGTTGCAGTTTGATGTTACAAATGGCTACAGTTACTAACTTCTGAATGCTTTTATTTGTAGCTGGTGACTTCTGGTGTTAGTGCCTATCAACATACATCAGTAACCCTGGAATTCTTTGAAACAGTGGTTAGATATGAAAAATTCTTTGCTGTTGAACCTCAGCACATTCCAGTTGTTCTAGTAAGTTTCATATCATTTGTATTTGCAATTAGATAAGACTACACAATTTCTTTGGACTTAAAAAATTAGCTTAAATTGTTGGATGATTTACTTTTCCCCTCCTTGTTCAGGGATTCTGAGATATTTTCTTGGTTGCAGATGGCATTTTTAGATCACCGTGGTCTTCGCCATACAAGTCCCAAAGTCCGAAGCCGAACAGCTTACCTCTTTTCCAGATTTGTCAAGTCTCTTAAGTGAGTAAAGCTGTTACACATATATCCAAATTGCACTGAAGTTATCCACAGCCTTTCTGTACATCTCAGCTGTCACTAGAACAGGCTGGGCTTCAATGGACTGCAGTGAAATTATTATCAATACCGTGCTTTAGCCGGATTGTCCTATTGTGTAATAACTAAAACAACAGTGAAAAAGTTTGTTGCAGAACAAAGAACTTAAATACATATGCTTAGTTCATTTTGAGTAGCTGTTAAAACTGAACATGAATGTAAATATCTGTCCTGCATTTTGTCAGCAAGCAGAGCTGAGCGTGAGTGGATCTGCAGACCCCCAGGAGTCTTTGTCTCCAACCAAATTCTGAATATTTATAGAATTTATGCTCTGTGCATTAGAGCCCTTTGAACAGTCCTGTCCTGTTTATCTTACTTCACAGGCATGTGTTTAATATAGTCTGCAGAATCACCAAGTTGGTTCAGATTTCAGAAGCATCTGTTTTTTATCTCTTAATGAAAATATTTTACTCAGTTGAGTGAGACTCTTAATGCATGGATTTTTTGTTTTGGGTTTTTTGTTTGTTAGGTTTTGTTTTGCTTTTTTAGAGAAAGAAAGTTTGGTTTTTTTTATTTTCCAGTATGCCAGACACTGGAAGAGGTTGCCCAGAGAGGTTGCGGATGCCCCCTCAATACCTGGATGTGTTTAAGGCCAGGCTGGATGAGGCATTGAGCTACCTGGTGTAGTGGGAGGTGTCCCTGTCCATGGCAGGGGGATTGGAACTAGATGATCTTTAAGGTCCCTCCCAACCCAAACCATTGTATAACTCTATATATGGCCTATCACAAGCACCATATCCTTAAGGCAGGATTTTCTACAGTAGTCCTTAATATTTAAAGGGGAGATCTATACTGAGAATGTTGTTTAATGTCTATATAAAACAAATACTAAAGCCTAAATAAAATACCAGGAAATGTGTAAAAATGCACAGTAAGTAGTGATAGCTGCTTGTATTTTTCTTCAGTAAGCAAATGAATCCCTTCATTGAAGATGTTCTGAATAGAATACAAGACCTGCTAGAGCTTTCTCCTCCTGTAAGTATTTATAGTAGGTTTTTTTAATAAAAAAGGCTTGCGCTTACTCTTCAGTGTGCTGAAATACTTGATGAATTATATGCTTAGCACGCAAACATTTAAATACAAATAATGGTTTTGTTTCTTTGGCATGAGATCATTTGCATGCTTCCACTTGTACCTAATTTTAATGATCTTGTTTTTGTAGATTTCTGGAAGCACTGGCTAGGGATATAAAAGTCTATATATCTGAAATGTATAAAAATAGTTGTTCCTTCAACTATGTTTCTACCTGTAATTAAGACTCCTGCTTAAGTAGGAAAAGAGTAATACTATTGCAAATGTATTATAATGATTACTTAGGCATGATTAAAGAAAGTAATATCTTTAAACTTTGAGCAGACAATTTTTATAAAGGATGTTTTAGTAAATTACGCCTGTTATCTTCCATTTTAGGAAAATGGTTACCAGGCTCTCTTAAGCAGTGATGATCAACTTTTCATTTATGAAACAGCTGGAGTATTAATAGTTAACAGTGAATACTCTGCAGAAAGAAAACAGGCTCTAATGAGGAATTTGTTGACTCCACTGATGGAGAAGTTCAAAGTATTGTTAGAAAAACTGATGATGGCACAAGATGAGGACAGACAGATGGCACTGGCTGACTGCCTCAATCATGCAGTTGGGTTTGCTAGGTGAGTGACCCTGTGTGTCTCTGATTAGAGTAAAAGGGGAAATATAAAGGATTTACTGGGAGGAGGGGCCGAGTTCCTATCTGTGCTTTGTTGACCTAGAAAATTATCAGTGGTTGTAGACTCTTATTTGTAGCCCAGAAAGTAAGTTAAGTCCCCTTTAGAAAAGGCTACTATATACAGAGGATACTGAGCAAGTTGTATAATGAACCAGCATCTATTCCCATCCTCAAAGAATTGTGTGGAGTTAATTCTAATCATAAGTTTTTTTTGTAAACTGTTAGAATGTACTTTTCCAAAACTTCCCAAAGTGTAGCTACTTCATATCAAATACTTCTGTTAACTACTGTGTTCGATTCTCATTTCATGAAATTTTAGTTTAGTGCATGAGTTTTAAAGTATGTGATGTTCTCAGTTTTACTGCTTCTTCGTTGTATTGGAACATGAGCTTATATAAAACTTGTTGTATTGCTCCTACAGCCGAACCAGCAAGGCTTTCAGCAATAAGCAAACTGTAAAACAATGTGGCTGCTCAGAGGTTTATCTGGACTGCTTACAGACATTTTTGCCAGCTCTCAGTTGTCCATTACAAAAGGAAGTTCTGAGAAGTGGTGTCCGCACTTTCCTTCACCGCATGATTATTTGCCTAGAGGAAGAAGTTCTTCCATTCATTCCTTCTGCCTCTGAACACATGCTTAAAGATTGTGAAGCAAAGGATCTTCAAGAATTCATTCCTCTTATAAACCAAATAACAGCAAAGTTTAAGGTATGATATTGCATAGGCTTTTCAGGATCAAAGTGTTGCTGATACTTCATCTTTTCTAGTTCCAGAAAAAGTGCCATGTCAGTACCTTTATCTGATGATTAACAAGAACTACCTTTCTTAGGGTGCTCCTGGGAAACATAGCCTCCAACCAGTCACATGTTGCTGGACTTGCAGTGATTAAATTAGTGTTTTTGTTTGATGAGTCTCAGAATGTTTGTTTCTAAATTTTGGCATTAGTACTTTAAAACACTACTTGTAGCACAATTATTTTTTTTAATTGACACAACAGCATGTTCCCCACCAAAGTGTTATGGTAATATCACAAACTATGCAAGCTGCAAAGTGAGTTTTCCAGGAAATGGAGAGATATAGAAAAATCAGAGGCACATATATGGATTTTTGGTTTACAAAATCTCAATGCAGTGGTGCTTCATAAAAATGTACAGTGAGGCTTTAATGCATTGTTGTTCAAAATAGATTGACAAACACAGACACTTTGAAATGTAGGCATGAGATATGTATGAAGTTGGAGTAGGGCCATCAACAGATTATCTAGCAAAGGCTCTTGAAGCATTGCCATTGAGAGCTTCCTAGTTTCAATCAGTTCGAATGCAAAGTCAATGAAATCTATCAAGTTGTTAAACCGTTTCTTATGCTTCATTCCCTGGAGCCACCACAAGAATATTGCCCTGTTATGAGTAGGATGGGGAATTAATTGTTGAATGGGAAGGCTTAAAGAAGTCTTTGATCAGAATGCAAAATTGAGCTTACTGGAAGTGAAGTACATGTTGTGAGCCATACAATACCAGTGTGAATCTAGCATGCAGATCTCTGGAATATTCCATCTACAGAACAGAGAGAAGGAATTTTTTTTGGGGAAAAAAAAATCAAGTGTTTCAGGATTAGGGGAGGAAGACTCTTTATTGTTCTGGTTCTTTTCACAATTACTAAAAGCAATTCATGATAACAGTAGGTAATTAAAAATCAACTGTGTAAGCTGAAGATATAAAAAAGTCACAGGGCAAATACTAGGTACAGGTGTAATGTTTAACTTTTTATGGTATCATTCTTCCTACAATATGTTAAAATAAAGATCCAGGCTTAAGTAGTCTCAGCTTGAACAGTTTCCAGGTAGAGTAAAGAGAAAATTAAAGACAAAGCCTTGCTTAAGCACTAAGAAGTGGAACATCTGAGTTGCCTCTTCGTAGAACTCCGGAGTGGTGATGAATAATAGCACACAGTTTTTCAATTCATAAGTGTTTACCTAATTCAGTGTCCTTACACATATTTCTCACTGCAAACAGGACATAAATGCCAAGTTTATTCTGTAATGCTAGTAGTGTTTCAGCTCAGTAATCAGGCTGCTGTTTGTTTTAACATCTTAGAGATACCTTTTGGTATTTCATGGAATTTGAAATGGTATCTGTCTGAACAGAAGGATGGAAAATCCTGAAAAAGCTTCTGTTCCTACCCAGAATGAGACTAGATGGGACTAGAGATTTATTTGTGCCAAAGATTTGCAATAGATGGTATGTAAGTCGAAAAGTAGTTAATGTTCATAGTGAGCCTAAAGTGACTCACTTTGTTATGAGCAGTTCGTACCTGAAAATACTAACTTTAAAGGTGAGTCTGAGCTGAGAATTGTAAGAAGACTTCAAGCTTTAACTTCAAAACATTGAAATTTCTGTAACTATTTTGACTTGATGCCCTCTTCTAATCTCAACAGACACAGGTTTCGCCTTTCCTGCAACAGATGTTTATGCCACTACTTCATGCTATTTTTGAGGTGTTGCTCCTTCCAGCAGAAGAAAATGACCAGTCTGCTGCTTTAGAAAAACAAATGCTACGGAGGAGTTATTTTGCTTTTCTGCAGACCGTAACTGGCAGTGGAATGAGTGAAGTCATAGCTAATCAAGGCAAGTAATTCAGTTTATCTAAGGACACTACTATGGTTATTTTCATCTAAGTTTTGTCCACTAAAATCATTAGCCTAATTCCTGTCAACTGGTCTTAGCTATGTTAATGGATGGACTCATGTAAACGTATTATTCAACTTTCCCATGGCTTACCTGTTGCACTAGAATCTGTCTGTGAAATCCAGGTACAATATCCATATTCTTCCTGTTGATCTTTTCAGTTTGTGTGATCACATGGTCTACAAAGAGAATAGCAGCAAAGAAGGTTTATAATACATCCTCATGCATCACTGTATTTGATTGGTGAATCAGTGATCTTACACAAAATATCTTAAATATCTAATAGTATACATACTAGATATAACAATAGATACATCAGTATCCAACAATGGATAGCAGTGACCAAACTTTTGGGTGTAAGACCACTCGGCTGTCAGTATTCATTGTAGTGTTTGTTTTATGAAGGATATATTAGTATTTCTGAAACATTATTACTATCACCTGATCCTTTTATCTATGGTAGAAGGAATCATATGATTTATATATTGTTACCAGGTTATCCTCCCCCTAAGTGGCCAAATGCAAATTAGTACTTAGTGGAAATTTGGAGTAAAAAATCCAGTTGCTTGATCCTTTTAAGTGATTTTCTCAGTTTGTATTCCATCGCTGTCAAAACAGATATAGGTTGAGATTATAACCTACTACGGTAGGTCGAGCTCAGACTTCCTTCCCTGCCTCCTAAAGCAATGGTAATACCTGTGGGAAAGGGAAATGTGGCATTAAGAAGCAGTGAGAGATTTTTTGAAAGCATGGTGCTTGTGATGGGCCAAGGAGTTTGTAAAGGAAGCAAACAGAAATAAGCATAGATGCAGTACTGAAATTTGAAGTGTGATAATAATGCCTTTCCATATATTGGAAGATGAGCAAAATACTTCAGTGATGCTGAGATTTACCTAACATTATCAGGTTTGGGTAAAGAGGAGAAAGTTTGTATTTGTAAGCAGGTCAAAATTCCCCTGTTGCTTTTGTGTGAATTAAAGGTCATAAGAGCAATTAAATTCTCCCAACTTTAAAAAAAAAAAATTATAACCTACATAACAGTTTCTTGATCATACGGGAAGCTTCCCAAAAATATTTGAGAGCTGTGCAAAAAAAAGAGCTATTTTGGAATTGAAGCATGTCTTCCAGGTCATTATTTATATAAAACAATGTAAGATGGCAGGAAGATCTAGGCCACAGGATGGAATGACAAGCTCATTTCAATGTGTTTCAGGTGCAGAGAATGTGGAGCGTGTGTTGTTCACTGTCATTCAAGGAGCAGTAGATTACCCAGATCCTATTGCACAGAAGACTTGCTTTATTATTCTCTCTAAGTTGGTGGAGCTTTGGGGTAAGATTCCTTCTGTGATTCTTTGCAGCTGCTACTAACCATGGAATAACAATAGAACATGAAAACTTATTTTTTGTTTCAGGAGGTAAAGATGGACCAGTAGGTTTTGCAGACTTTGTCTACAAGCATATTGTTCCTGCGTGTTTCTTAGCACCTTTGAAGCAAACATTTGACTTAGCAGATGCCCAGACAGTATTGGTATGTATTATGGATTCCTCGCTTTCATTATTTTGGGGCAAATTCAAGCTAAGAAACCCACAGTGGGCATGTGGTATCAAAGAGTGTCCTCTCACAAATAAAATACTTTTTTTTTGAGTTACGTGAGTTATTAACTATTGAGTATTGTTCTAGTATATTCTCTAGTTTGCCTGTACTCAAAGTCAGGCTAGAGAATTGCCAGTCTGACTATTTAGCATTAACCTGGATTACTTCCTAACTAGCATTCAGTGGAAGTCAACACACAGGTGGCTTTTCTCTGCTTCACTTTGAGTTCAGCTGTGACAGAAGTTTTCTGGTTAGGTTGGAGCAAAAATTGCAAGGCTGTAATCATGGGGGGGGGAAGAGTGAATAATGGCATAAACTAAGTCCTTGTTTTGGACACCGGTTGGTTCTCTGTCTTTAAATACTTGACTAATGGATTGATCGAATTGTCTGATGTTATGTATTAACATTGCAGGCTTTATCAGAATGTGCAGTGACGTTGAAAACAATTCATCTCAAAAGAGTAAGCTTCATAATATTTTTCAGGGAATAAATCCTGCAGGTTTCTGTCTAACTTCTAAAACTTATACACATAAATTAGCTAATATATGTAGTTTTATATATAATAATGTTAATGCATATTAATGCCCTAATATAAAATACTATAATGTTGTGTAGGAGTTCAGGATCGAGTAGTTGTTGCCTCCTGAAAAAATATGACCCTTCATTAGGGAGAAAAATGTGCTTGCTTGATCTTTACTGTGTTTAATTGATCAACTGGCATTCTTTCACTTTTTGGTTAATACTTCAACTGATGTAAAGGCAATTAAAATGTACCAAAGAGTACTTCTGTGAAAGTTAAAGGTATCTTTCAATGTGTAGGAGACTTGATTAAAAAACATTTATGGGGAAAAATGAGTTTTGCATTGCCTAATGACTAATACACTATTGTGTTTCCATTTTTAATGGAAAATGAAATAGTTTCTGTCCTCATGTTACTGTCTCCTACTGTTACACCCAGTAGCCAGCTAACCAGATGACTACTCTCTGTCAAATGCAAGGAAAAGTCACAACTACACAAGATGCTGATGGCCAGCTTTATTTATTCTTTCATTTAGTACCCCTTCTTACTTTTACAGTTGACATATCATGAACTGACTGAGTGAGAAATTCTTCAGTGCAATTTTCTGTGCATTGTTAGGTAACAAAAGATACCGAATTGGAGTATGACAATGTTGAATAATCTATTTGCTAACAATGGTGAACAACATTAGCATTGTACTTGATATGCATAGCTTCTCTGTAAATAGTCATGTAGGCCATGGGTTTTCAAACTTTTCTGCACCGTCCATGTATAGGACTTCCCATACATATGAAAATATACTTGTACAGATTGTGTACTGCTTTCCTTCAGGGTCCTGAGTGCATTCAGTATCTTCAGCAAGAGTATTTGCCTTCTTTGCAAGTAGCTCCTGAGATAATCCAGGTAGGAATTCCTATTATAAAATTTATCATAAACAATAAATGGGAGCAAAATGAATACTGACCAAGCTAACCTCCTGCCATTCCTCTGTAAATCTTAGTCTCATACTGTGTATCAGAATATGATTAATTTAGTGTAAAGAGTAATTTACTGCAAAAGTACTTTATAAAGGAGGGTCCAGTGTGTGTTCCTCTTGAAGCCATCTTCCTACTTTAAGAACAAATTATAATTTGAGGAGAAAGTATCAGAATCCCCGGAGTCATAACTCAGAAGTAAAATGAATAATGTTGAATGCATAGAAAGTATGATGATAAAGGCCATGTTTAGCAGTGCAGAAATTCAGGCTAAAGCACTGGCTCTTCTGTCAAAAATTGTGTCGACCATTAAGTGTGGGGGAGTTTTGTGTATTATTTTGCAGTAGTGTAAGAATTCTCAAAAGTGAAACTATACACTTAACCATTGTCTCACCATTATGTGTTGCTAACCACATGCTAAGAAATTTTAGATGAAGACCAACAACTCCATTTTAATTGCAACTGATTTGGATACTGATTTGATTACTAATCGTGTGTGCTGCACTAGGATACAATTCTACAGTTCTACATTCTAATAATGAGTATAACTTTTAAGTTGGCATTTTAAATGTATGTAAATGTCAAATATTATCTCTTGCTGGCACTCCAGGTTTTTCTGACCAAAGATTGCAACTTTTCAAGTGACAAATATTTTCTGCTCTATTCACAACTCGGTGTGTACATAATACTTCAGTATAATTGTTTTGTCTAAAGTATTCATTTCACTATGACCAAAGATAATGGAAAAGTTAAAGGCTTACAAACTCCTTGACTGCACTCTTCATAGATAGTCCTGTCTATCTATTAGGCTAAAAGTGAAGGTCATATCCTATATTTGGAAACATAATTTTTTTCACTCCAGGATGCTCTTGGCCTGTTAGAGCCTACTTGAATTTTTTATCCATAGCATCCATTTCTTTGGTTGCACATCAGGGAAAATCCAAACCAATTAATCAATGTCTTTTCATACATACAAGGTATTCCACTACTATGAGGTCTCAGGTCAATCTATGATCTGTCAGGTTGTTGCTTCATTTAGTTATTTAGTTGATTTTTTTAATTCTCTTACAGGAATTCTGTCAAGCACTTCAGCAGCCTGATGCTAAAGTGTTTAAAAATTACTTAAAGGTAACGTTGTTTTTTTAAATATCTTTTAATTCCATTTGAACTTTGTTATGCAGTTCAGTTGTGGTAGTGACCTGAAGTAAAATTGAAACATTGAATTATTTAATAAATTTTAATTACAGGGAATCTCCAAGTAGTAAAAACAGTTATTTGGAAAGAAGGAGCAAACAACCTACACCTGTAGAATTTTCAATTATCTGTAGCACCTTGTCATCTCAATAGCTTATGTTTTAATAGTTGAAATAAAAAAGTTGTAATTGTCGAGATAGTGTCAGAATGCTTGACTTTTGAGGGTGTGACCATAACTGAGTAGCACAAGACAAATCCTTGAACTTAGTGTTGTGTATAGTTTCAACAAGAAAAATAAGCTCTGTCAAACTGATTCTCCTACATCCCAGTTATGTCTTGTCGTGTGTTTTCTTTGTCTTAAAGTGTTTTTTAATACATTTTTAACAGGTATTCTTCCAGAGAGCAAAGCCCTAAGGAAAATACTGGAATCTCGTGTACCTGTTTCCATAAGTCAGAACTCTGGTTGTAATTTATAAAAATGCTAACTCTTGTGCCATTCAGACTGGTTTTGTTGCTTTGTGCTTACATCAGTACCTATTTTAGCCTTTTGTAAAAAAGAGAAATGCAAATTCCTCACATGTGTCTGAAACACCAAGGTCTGTGTCAACCTGTATACCCGAACTTTTATTATGTATAGGATGATTCTAGCTTATGCTGTAACAAATGCAGCAATGAAATTACACTTATTTTTGAAATTCAATGTAAAAATCCCATAGCAATGGTTATTAAAATGTGTACATTTTTTATACTAAGTAAAATGTTTTCATAAGACATAAAATTCATTCATACATGTATGGTGACATGAAAATAAAACAAAGTCATTCTTGTAGATAATAATTTCATGGAAGTTGTCTTAATGATAAAATATATATATACCTTCTATAAAACAGATTAGTTTAATAAATGATTTCCTTTAAAAGCAACATCTGGTTCTATATTTCTTTATAAAAAATAAACACTTTTATCTGGTGAAATTTAAAGTGTGATTTTGGTTGAGTCTTCAGAAGCTACAGTAATCTTTAATCTTATGGTTGTTACATTTCAATTACTTTTTTCTGATGTCTGGAAGAGCAAGAATAGAAGATGATGTATTTTGCCCATTTTAATGTTGTGGTTGTACTAAGTTTAGTGCTTCTGTGTTTGGAAATAGGACCTTTGGATATTGTAGGAGTGCATTTGCAGCTATTGTATTTTTTGTGAGATCCTGTAGCCAAATATGGCTACTCACAATCATCTGTCAGAGGTTTAGTCTGTGTGTGCATTAATAAGAGCTCTATTGAAAAACTATTACAGTCTCCACCTGAGAAATACAAGTCAATATCCAAGAAATTTCTGACTACTGTCCTTCTCCGTGAAAGTCATGGGTGAGCTGTTAAATGCCCATTTTATAACAAATACAGCTTGCTTTCTGTTTATTTATTTTCCCTGACCATGCAAGTGCTGAAACTCTGTCATTTGATAATATATCCACAAAATGGTATTCACCAGTCTTCCAGGTGTTTCAGAAGCTGTGCTCCAACTTAATTCTCCTTACTGCTACTTCAGGATGTGCTAATTATACAATATTCTTCTGGAACAAAGCTCCAAAGTTACAATCAGTTTGACTTTTTTTATTCTCTAGTATCCTTTTCTGAATTCTGGCTTTCACAGCATTAAATGGGAAGACTGCACACTGCATGCCACCTTCACTTGCAGCTTGTACAGCTGTGTTGTTAAAACAAAGAGATGTAATAGCACATAGCTACAGACTACTGAATCCAAACACAAGAGAGTTAATACATTGAAAAGAAGTGGAAAGACGCAAAGTGAAAATTTCTGGTGTGAAGATGTAACGATGCTTTTCTTTTCGGAATCTGTTCTTCCTGTTGTTAGTGTTCAGCATACTACTGTGAAACATTTAAAGGCTAAAGAATCTGCTTGCCTAAGGATCACTGTTTACATTACAAATATGCCTAAAAGAATGGACAGTTTGAATCACACAAACCTTATGAATTATCTTCATCAATTCAAGACCTTGGGAAAGCACATAGGCTGCATGCTACAGCTTCAGTGAAAGCAGCCAGGGTCAGTGCTAACTCTTCTTGAATCAGAGACCTCCCAGAGTGTCATCCAACCTAAGGGAGACTGATTTAAAACAGCTGGTTCCAAAAAGTATTAACATAGCAACCCATCAGCTTGTGCACTCTCCACGTACAAAGAAAAGTTCACTTATGTTTTTCTGAACTTGAGAGGGCTTTTGCTAAAATGAGCAATATGATAAATATTTCTGAGGAGGACAAAGCCAGCTCATGGGTATCTACCTAAAAAGGCTTCTATAGTACTATTTCCTCCATAACACAGAAGTATTACAAAAAGAAGATCAGATGCCAACAAATAATTTGTATTAATACAGAAAAAAGTATTAAAATCTATTGTTTGGTTCCACTAAGCAGCATTTTAGAGCAAACTAAATGCATGCAACAAATGTACCAGACTATGTCTGGAATTGTGATAAAAGCTTAAGAAAGGTCAGGCAATAATAAACAAAGCATTTCAGCAAAAGGCTCAATTCCTCAATAAAATAGGCTTCTAAGATCATAATTCCAAATGTGAAATATAGAGGATCAAAAAAAAATGAGGAAGAAGTCTTTGGAGGGTGGGTTGGGAAGATTGACTACTTGCCAAGCTTAATTACGAATTATGTTTACATTATGCATAAGAGTTAACATTATCTATCTATGAAGAGCATAAAAGATGTGCAGATCATTCACTGGCATTTCTGGACCGTAAAAAAACCCCGAAACAATTCAGCAAGCAAGAGCATCAGTCTGTGAAAGATACCAAGGCTTCGTGAGGATAAAGAAAGGGGCGGATTCTATTTTTTCTGGACATCGTTTAAAACATCGTCGAGCGAGAGGGAGCTGGCGAATGTAAAGGTAACTTCTACCGGGCGGGGCAGGAACCCCTGCTCAGGAGGTTACGCAGCAAAGAAATCATCACAGAAATCTCAGCAGAGCTGGTTCGAGCTCTCTTCAACCCTCACGCCTGCGAAAACACTCAGAACATCTTTAAAATCCCATTTTCACGTATTTCAGGCGTTTCGCTGTTTAGCCGCTCCATCACCTCAGGGGCTGCCGCTCCCTCCTCACCACAAGGCGAGCGGCGGCCACGGCGGTCTCTGAAAGGCGACTCCCGTCTCCCTAGGCTGCCTCCGGTCCATCCCGCACCTCAGCGCATTATCGGCCACCACCGAGCGACGAAGAGCTCACAATTGGCGGCAGCCGAGGCGGTGCTTCCCGCCTCTCCGCCTCTCCGGCGCCGCTGCAGGAAGCCGGAAGCGGCCGTGGCGCTGGGCAGGCAGGGCGAGAGGCTGCTCGGTGCGTGGGGCTGGGGACGGTGGGCAAGGCAGGGCAGGGTATGGTGAGGGGAGGTCGCGTTACATCGAGCTGAGGTGGGCGGGAGGCGGCAGAGGGAAACGGGAGACATTCCCCTTCGCCGTCGCCAGTGGCGAAGTGGTTTCGGCGGCGACGGGGCCTTCCTGGCAGCCAACTCCTGAGAGTCGCGGGCGGCGGCGGGCGCGGCCGTGCAGGCCGCCCCACGGAGTGGATGTGTTTGAGGCGGTGGCCGGTGTGGGCGGCGTGCCCGTCCCTCGTCCCTTCCCCCGTTCGCAGCGGCCCTCGTCCCTGGCAGTCGGCAGGGACTCGGCAGGTCGCAGCTGGAAATTGCTTCTGTAGCTGGAAATGGGGTGGGAAGAAAGCCAAGGGAAGCCTATGTTTCCCTGCGGTTTGGGTAAAGGCAGCAGTGTCACCTCTCTGGTAGTAGGAGTTGTTACACTCTTTACTTCAGGAAGGGGGTAACTTTTAAATTTTATCTGAGGAAGGATGTCCCGTTGTGGAGACGAGCCCGGGTGCTATGCCCTCAGTTACTCCACCTGCGGGACTAGCTAGGTTCATCAGGCAGACTTTGGCCCTCCATGGCTTATGTCAGTCTATAAATTCAGAGAGCCTCAGTGACAAGCAGCTTTGGAGCCAGGCTTGACACTGTTTTTTGGGGCCTCGGTGAGATTGTGCTTTGTAAGGGCCTGACGTGGCCAAGGGCAGAGTATTTCCATCATTTGGATTCTGTCTGTTGGACTGGAAATCCTTGGAAGTAGGTGAAGAAAGCAGGAAATTCAAGTGGAGAAACTTCTTTTGTAGGCATTAAGAGAAGGCATACAAGGAGGTGTAAAACCCTTGTGTTTACTAGACTGTACTGCTAACATAACATTTATTCATAACATCAGTGCTTCGGTGGCATATAAGGATCTAGCCTTCAGATTAATATCATCTCCCCCCTTGGCTGGTGAACTTGTGCATTGCAGCTGTTTAATAGGGGAGCTACCCGGTTTGTGCGCTTACCCTCTGTGCCTAGGGTAACAGTAAACACTATTAATTGGAAGCAGATAGTACTCCTGCTTCAAAGCATTGTGAGTTTCAAAAAAATCATGTTAGCAGTACAGTCTTTTCCTATAGCAGTACCCCTTGCTGACAAGTAAAGAAGTAATAGCATCACCATAAGCAGAAAAATATTTTTAAAAGCTGAAAAGCAGCCCCCAAATCCTTGAAATGCTATTGAATCATGGAGGCAATAAATCCCAAATGCTAGTAGAAGAAAAATACTTTTGGATATATGGGAGGAACTTCTGAGTCAACTCCTATAAGGCTTAATGACCGTAAGTGAGATGTGAAGAAATAGAAAGTTTAGCATTAAATCTAGTGATAGGACTAATGCAACAGAGATTCTTTTTGCTTTATTTTAATATGAAACTCTTAGTGAATTTATCTAGAAAAATAACGCAAGATGCAAAAAGAAAACTTGACAAATGGTGGATGTTTAGCAACGATCAGTTCTAAATCAGTCCAAGAAAGGAAAGGCATTGAAGGAATTGAAGGAGCTCTAATGTTATATATGTTACTGAATCAAATTTGTTATTAGTTGAGGATTAAAATCAAAGCTGAGTGAGACATTATGCCTTTAAAGCAAAGACTGCTAAAAGAGTATAGTCTTTGCTATTATAAAAATACTTTTGACAAAAAAAAAGAAGTATGGTAGTGCAACACTGGTTTGATGTTGGATATGTACCTGGGGCTTAATACTGGCATAATTATACCTGTTGTTTTAGGAAGGAAAAAAACCCAAACCTTGAGAATCCATTATTAACTTGCTATTTGTTTGTTGATTTTTTAAAAATCTTTTGAATTATTTTCAAGCTCATCTGTTGATTACTTGTTCTTTGTTTTTACCCATTGACTTTCATGCAAATTTAATTAGGAAGTAGGAAAGTAAAGGGAGAGAGCTTATCTTATACATGAGCTACCCCATTATATTTGGGTAACATGATAGTTCTATCTCTAGCAGGCTAACACAATTTTTAGTATTTGGATAGACATTGCTGAAGAAGCTCTGGGTTTACTTTCTGTGCACTTTCTGTTTGTTTAGAAAAGAGTAATTATGTTTTTGTGTCTTGTTTTGGGTCTTATGAACTTTGCTTTGAAATAAGTGACAAAATACATGCTTACTGGTAATGTGCTAGCTGGCTTGTTGTAAGCAGGGATTTTATTATAAGGAAATTTTTAATTCAGAGATTTTTCAAATTATTTAGAGTGGGCTATGCATTATTTTCTTGTAGTCATCTTCCTTATTTTCTATGCCTGGCATCTACACTAACTGGTAGTTACTGGGAAAAGTTGTTTTATTCTGCTGTTGCAAAATGTCTTTCATTTTGCAATGCCATTCTGCTGTTGCAAAATGTCAATCAGAATTGTAAGGATTTAGGATGCACAGTTGGATTTTATTGGTTCAAATTTGAGATGAAACCTTTCTAGGTATTAAGAACTTTATCTAGACTTCTTAAAATGGTGTTGCTGCTGTGATGCTGCTGGTGATGTCACCTTGCACACCAAGTATCTCTCAGAGAGTATGATCCATCTTCTCATAGTAAACATGCACAGGAAATTCTGTTGTACCACTTCTTACAGTAGTTACAGGAAAGGATGTTTAGTTTCTTTATCAGTTAGCTGTTCCTTGTCAGGCTGGCTAATGCAGGGCCTGCTGCCAGGCTGGGAGGAAAGGCTGTTGCTGTAGGACCTTCTGGTCTGATTGATATTCTGCTCTTATGAATTTTTTTTTAGATTCAGGAAGCTTCTGAATAGATAGAGCCTTTTGCTATATTTAATGGAAAAATAATTACTTTAAATGAGAAAGCTAAGGCTGTTCACCTGCAGCTCCGAGACAAGTGGGAATATCTGTCAGTTCTAATTGTTTTATAAAATAATTTTAATTTGACTTTATTTTCTCCTTCCTTTGAATCTGTGAAGACCTGAGTGTCTGGCAGTTCCCATTTCAGGGGCAGTGGTGGAAGGTAGGCATGCCACATGTGAAAAACATCCTTTAAATTTCTTCCAGTAGTAATTGCTGGTTCTAGCAAGTAGCTGTAAATAACTTGTAGTAATTTTTGCTTTCATCTAGCTCATGTAAAAATGGCTTTTTGAGAGTAGTTAATCCATTTCCTTCACGGTTACACTGAAGTGCAACTTTGGATACAACATGATCCAAATAATCTGTATGCTTACCTGCTATCATCACTAGTGCCATGTTTGGTATAGATACTGATTAATCAAATTTGATTACAGAGCCTGTTTATTTTCAAAAGTCCTTGTACGTATGTCTTTGACTCTTTTTCATGGTCCAGCCATGGGATCCTTTTCATGGGAGAGATTCTTGCACGAAAGAATCCTTCCCACAGGCTGCAGCTTTTCATTAACTACTTCAGCATGAGTCCTTTCCATAGGACACAATCCTTCAGGAACAGACTGCTCCAGCAGTTCCCACAGGTCTGCAAGTCCTGCCCAGAACTTGCTGTAGTGTGGAGTTCCCAGAGGGTCACAGCTTCCTTCAGGCAACCCCCTGCTTTAGTATGGGGTCTGACACAGACTGCAGGTGAATGTCTGTTTCACTATGCATCTCCATCAGCTGCAGAGGTTCAGGCTGCCTCACCATGATCTTCATCCCTGGCCACAGGGGAATTTCTGCTCTAGCCCCTTGAGTGCCTTCTCCTCCTTCTTCACAGTCCTTGGTGCTTGCAGGGTTATTTCTCTCACATATTCTCACTCCTCTCTCCCACTGTTGTTTTCCCCTCTTCATAAATATGTTGTAACAGACGTTGATACACTGTCATGGATAAGCTTGGCCTTCACCAATGGCAGGTCCATTTTAGGGGCTGGCTGGCATTGGCTTCTATGAGCTTCTCACAGAAGGCACCCCTTTGGCCCCCTTGCCACAAATATCTTGCCATGCAAATGCAATATAATTTTACCTTTTCCAGTGGCTTTTTTTTTTTAACAAAGTTTTGGAAGTAAAGACCTCAGATCCAGAGAGGTGTTTTGTCTGTGGCATTATTTTGATTGTTGAGTTAGCTTGTCTGTTCTTAATTATTTCTTTGTGTCTTTGGAGTTGTGGTTGGGTGGATTTTTTTTTTTTCCTTCTAATAAAACTAAATTGTTTTAGTGTATTTTACTAAATTATAATTCAGTGTATTTAACCTTTTGTTTTTAAGGTGGAAAAGAGCCCGCTCTAATCAAAGAGCAAAGATGCAGAGCACTTCAAATTACCTTTGGCTGTTATCTGACATTCTAGGACAGGGAGCAACTGCAAATGTTTTCCGGGGACGACATAAGGTTTGTGAGTAATTACTAATCTGAAAAATTTTTGTGTAAAAAGCATCCTGAAATCTGTAAAATGCTGTTCAAAATTTAGGCAAACGTATCTTTGTAACTATTCACTATTGTAACTTAGTTTTAATTTTTTTATATTAATCCATTGAATTAAGAGTTATTTCTGAGGATTTTTAAAGTATGCTTTGTGCAAAATATTATTTCTGAAATAATCATAACATCCTATCGTATCAGATGAAGTTGCTGTTTGTCTTTGTCTGAAAGTCTGTGCTTCACATACATGATTAGGTGTAATCAGTACAAAATAATTCACTAATATATTGTAATGTGAATGGGTGAAGATAACCTTGCTCGTATAGGTCAGGCCATTTCTATGAATTTCATGATAGGATTCACAAAATTAGGATAAGCCTGATTGTGAAAGTAACAGACCCTTGTAGTAATGACAGTCTGTGTGAAATCTGTGTGAAGTTGTATATAAGCTATGCTTTTCTATGCTCCTCATGTAACCGTGAAGCAACATTAAGCAGTAATTTAGCAGGTAATGTTTTCTTCTGGGTAAGTGAATTTAAACGCATAATGAAGCTTACAGTTCTGTGATTGCACTTCTCATCACCTTCACTAGTCTGAGCAGGTTACCTGCAGCTCTCTGCAGTGGGAGAAAATGTTCACCTGGCACCAGCAGTACACATAAATGTACTGTACAACACACTAGCAATGTAGTCATATTCACAGAGGCTCATGGGGTGCTGCTTTGTCCTAGGAATGGCAGGAGTTGCACCGTCAGCCAGTGCTGTGGGTGCCTGAGCATGATGGCTTAGAGAACTTAAGCCCCTGATTAAGTTGATGACTGTGCTTCTGTCACCTATTACATGGGTTTGAATTGTTCCAGGATTTTGCTTGAGTGGAATGTAATGTTCCACAGTGCTGCCTTTGAAAAAACAAGAGTCTGCTTTAAGAGAACAGTAAAGAGAGAGCAATTACAAGCTTATATAAGCACACCAAGATTCTCAGCTGTAGCATATGCACATCTTTTACTGGTTTGTGCAAGTGAATTACCTGTTGCTATTTGCTTCTAGCCTGTATGAAACTCAACCAATACATGCAATTATTTTTTAGTAGAATTTTTACTTCCGCAGTAATACATATACTGCTTAAAACTGTTTGTAATGTGCACAACAAAAGATCTCAAAATGCTTGGATGATGGGCACATTTGCCCATACACTTACATTTGATTGGTCTTCTGTTTGTTTTGAACAGAAAACTGGGGATTTATATGCTGTCAAAGTATTTAACAGTATAAGTTTCCTTCGTCCTGTGGATGTTCAGATGCGAGAGTTTGAAGTATTGAAGAAGCTGAATCATAAGAACATTGTGAAATTGTTTGCAATTGAAGAAGAGGTAATGAATTATTGTAGTTGTAATGTGAGATGCATGATAGTCACTGCAGTAACTGTCTTTCTGCTTTATTCTAAACTCTAGTGGAAAAAGAATGGTAGCATACATGATGATATGAATACTCTGACCCAACCACCACTACTTTTTAAATTTTTTGTTGTTGTTGAAACAACATACTTGCTTTCAGTATTTAGGCACAAGTTGTGATTCTTCAAAGCCATCTCAAGAAGTACAGTCCTAAGCTTTATCTTGAATTATGATTTTAAAGCTATCTACCTGTATGAATATTTAATACGTACTGATAGTTGAAGGTGTTTCAGTAATATTGACAGGATTATGCTTTCGCTTTGCAACCCAGTAAAATAGGGTAGGACGTTGCACTGTATGTTGCTATGGATTGCTGGTGTCATGCTGAAACTGGGACCAAGTTCTTGAAATTATGTAGATGTTGAGATTAGCAAAGAGGAAAGAAAGACAATATGCTGTCTGCTCTTCTGTGCTGCAGTTTCTTATTTCTCCACTTAGCTATACTGCTGTCAGCCCTCTAAGTGCCTAGAACCTAAGGCTTCTGTAGTTTTGGGGATTTTTCATTTCTTCAAGTTTGAGTACATGAAGCAAGATGAGCTTCTTCAGAAAATAACCAGAATGGGATTTATGATCTAGCTAGAGATCTTATTTTTCTGTTTTTGAAAGTAAGATGCTGTGATTCTATGTAATTTCTGATGCTATTTTCACAGTAGTCACAGACTTACCTTTTCTTGTGTTTTTACAGACAACAACTAGACACAAAGTGCTAGTTATGGAATTTTGTCCATGTGGGAGTTTATATACAGTTTTAGAGGAGCCATCTAATGCCTTTGGTTTGCCAGAATCTGAGTTCTTAATTGTTTTGAGAGATGTGGGTATGTAGATTTTTCTGTTTCATCTAATTCGTTGATTGAAACAAACTGATTACTTGTTTTATTTATCTTGAAACAACAAGAAACAAGGAATTTGAATAACTGTTGCCTAATTTGGACAAGAGGAAATGGCTTCAAGTTGCACCAGGGGAGGTTTAGATTGGATATTAGGAAAAATTTATATTTCTTCACTGAAAGTATTGTCAAGCATTGTGGCAATCTGTCCAAGAAGATTGTAGAGCCAGCATACCTGGAGTATTCTAGAAGAACATGTAGATAGAGTGCTGAGGCACATGATTTAGTGCTAACTTGGCATTGATGGGTTAATGGTTGGACTTGATGATCTTAAAGGTGTTTTACAATCAAAACAATTCTTTGATTCTATAATTGAACAAATTAATATGATCATATGGAGTAGGATGTGCATATATAGCTGCATTAAGAAACCATTTCTTTTTAAAGCATTCCTAAAGTTTTCTTTTTGCTTGTTTGTTTCAAGATTATTTCTCACATGTTGGACTAATTCCCAGTGATAATTAAACTCAGAAGAATAAATTGGGAAAATCATGAAGTTTTCCTATGTCTGCCTGTTAGAAAATTTTCTTTCATTACTTTATGGAAAAGATGTTACTTGGAGCAGCAAATAGCATAATTTAGCTGTTTGAAAGGAAAAGGCTCCTTATCTTTGTGTTCATAGAGTATCCTTTCTTATTCCTGTTTCCCAGTAAGAAGGTAAACACTTATTTCCTATCCTCGGTTGAAATTAAGTGTTTGTGCAATCCAAGTTAAGATGCATATATACTCTGTATGTTGTTCTCTTTTTTTTTTAATTAAAGTGGCTGGGATGAATCATCTCCGGGAGAATGGAATAGTGCACCGTGACATCAAACCAGGCAATATAATGCGTGTTATAGGTGAAGACGGTCAATCTGTTTACAAGCTTACAGACTTTGGTGCTGCAAGAGAACTCGAAGATGATGAACAATTTGTTTCTCTTTATGGCACAGAAGAGTACTTAGTAAGTCCATATGATTCCACTTTATGTTGAAGAAATATTTGAAGCCTTAGGCCTCTTGTGATGAGAACTGGTGATGGTCAGACTTGTGGGAATTACTCTTTCAATGCTTGTGTTATTGTATTTATAACTTTCCACCTTTTTCATATTGGGGCATCCCTACTCTGCTTTTGAGCACAGAAGCCTTTAAATAGTTTCACAAAATCAAGGAATGTCAAGGATGAGAAGGGACCTCAAGAGATCATCTAATCCAATCCCCCTGACAGAACAGGAACACCTAGGTCAGATTGCACAGGAGCACTCCAGACAGGTTTTGAATGTCTCCACAGAAGGAGACTCCATAACCTCTCTGGGCATCCTGTTCCAGTGTTCCATCACCTGACACGCTCCATACTGCTTATACACTTATATCTGCAGAACCTCCTATGTTCCAGCTTGCACCCATTGCCCCTTGTCCTATCATTGGAGGTCACTGAGGAGAGCCTGGCTCCATCCTCCTGACACTCATCCTTTACATATTTTAAAACATTGAGGTCACCTCTCAGTCTCCCCTTCTCTAAGCTAAAGAGACTTTAGACTCCCTCAGCCTTTCCTCATAAGGGAGATGCTCCAATTCCCAATAATCTTTTTGTCTCTGTGGTTGGTCAAGCATGACTTCCCTTTTTGAGTCCATGTTGATTGCCCCTAATGACTCGCTTATCCTTGATGAGCCTGGAGACAGCACCAAGAATAAGTTGCTCCATTACCTTTCCAGGGATAGAGGTNGGATGGAGGTAAGACTGATTGGTCTATAGTTACCCGGGTTGTCCTCCTTGCCCTTCTTGAAGCCTGGAGTGACATTTGCTTTCCTCCAGTCTTCAGGCACCTCTCCTGTTCCCCGTGACTTATCAAAGATAATGGAGAGTGGCCTCGCAATGACTTCTGCCAGTTCCCTCAGCACCCTCAGGTGCACTCTATCAGGACCCATGGATTTGTGAATGTCTGAATTACTTAACTGGTCCCTAACCCTGTCCTCATCAACCAAGGCACACTCCTCTTTTATCCTGACTTCTGCAGCGACTCATTAGGACACTGCATTTGTCCGTGCCAGCATTCTCTGGGCTCCCCCCCTTTCTGGCTGTGTGTGGGAGCGCAGCCTCCACCAGCTTAGAGACCATCGGTAACTCTTCACAGCTGGTGCCCACCGATCTTTCTCTGGCTTCGAAAAGTCCCCAAAATGAGTTTCTTGCAGGTCCGGCTTCCACTATTGTTTTGTGTGAAAGGAAGAGCAACAGTGGTTTAGTTATGATGGGGCACTGGGAGGCCTGATCTGGTGGGGGGTGTCCCTGCCTGTGGCAGGGGGGTTGGAACTCGATGATCTTTGAGGTTCCTTCCAACCCAAACTATTCTATGATTCTATGATTCTATGTCTTTGCCTTTACAGGTTTAGTTAAGATACATTAAGTTAATATGTTAGTTAACGAAGGATATGCAGGCAGAGAAGTGTCAATTCAAGCATTTTAGACATAATTATCTTCCTTCCATGCTTCCCCCTGTGTGTACTAATTGTAACTGATAGTCTCCTCCGCTCTGACCCCTTTCTAATTTGGCTTTGGTTGTTTTAAAATCATCTGGAGGAATGCTGGTTTTCTGCTCTTCTTTGGTGCTCTTCTTTATTCTAGTAGCTAAATTGTAAGATATTTTTTGCAAACCTTTAACAGAAGTAGTTTTTTTACCTAGGAGCATTGTATAATATTTTGTCAGAGTAGCTTCTGGTACACAATTCTGTTACACAAGCTAACTTTGATTTTTAGTTAAATGGATGAAAGTTTAAAATGACAAATTATCTTCTATGAAATGATAGATTGGGGTTTTATTCTTTATATTATTCTTTTTTCTGCGTTTCTTTTCTCTTTAGCATCCTGATATGTATGAACGGGCAGTTTTGAGGAAAGAGCACCAGAAAAAGTATGGAGCTACAGTTGACCTGTGGAGCATAGGGGTGACCTTTTACCATGCTGCAACAGGGAGTTTGCCTTTCCGACCTTTTGAAGGACCTCGCAGAAACAAGGAAGTGATGTAGGTAATTTAAAAGGAGAATTTTATCTGTCTGTAAGTTAAGCCAGTCCATAACATTCTTTTTATCAAGAATTGCTACACACATACAGTAAACATTAAAATACTGAAAATATTTGAGGAAAAACATTTCTTACCTTTGTTTAGTAAGTATAAAAAAATCCCAACAAAAAGCACCCCCACCTCTAAAACCAGCAGAAAACAGCCCCAAAAAACCTCCCAGTTGTTCACCACCAGCTAACTGATGCCCAGTCAGTCCCTGTACAGCTGTCACCCTGGAAAATTTCCCTTCCCCCCTCATTTTTTTGCTGAGTATTATGTCATATGGTATGGACTATCCCCTGGTGTCAGTTGTCCCAGTGTGTCCCTTTCTACCTTCCAGCCCATCCCCAGCCTAGTTGCTGGCAGGGCAGTGTGAGAAGTAGAAAATGCCTTGATACAGTGTAAGCAGTGATCAGTGAATGATAAAGCATCCCATTTTATCAAACTTTGGTCATAAATCCAAAACACAGCACCATGTGAGCTACTATGAAGAAAATTAAGTCTATCCCAGTCAACACTAGTACAAGTATTCTATTTCAGCAAAGATTTTACTGTGTATTGCCCAAAGACCTGAATTAAGCATCAGAACTCCCCCAGAATACTTGTGTATTTCCATGCATCTTTCTTTCACTGTGTTATCAAGCTCATCTGTTGGAGCGTGGAGCATATAACTTAGCTATTCAGGCAAAATTATGCTATTCTGAAATGGGGTTTCCATGTGGTAAATTTTTTTTTTGCCTTCTAAATTATTTTCTTCCCAGGTAGTCTTGAAGTGCATGCCTAGCCCATGAGATTGTTGTTTTGGGAGTATCAGAATTGTGGACTGTGGCTGACAGTGACCAGGGGTAGCTTCTGAAAATGAAGTTATGTCTGTGATGTTCTGGTTGGATTTGATTTATTGTTTCATCTTGGTTGGTTCTGTTTTGTTGTTGTTACATGCATTTCATTTAAAAAACAAAGCAAAGTTATGCTCGGGAACTCCAGTAGGCAAATAACATCACTGTAGTTTTCTTAATTTCAGGAAATGCCCATACAGTGATTATCCCACATACATTCTTGTTACTAAATCTACTTGCTTGATAAGCAGGGAGCATGTGTTTTGTGTGTACTTCATCCTCCAGAAAGAGAATGCACAGCTGAAATTTTCTGTTGCAAAAAACCTGTTGCTCGTAAATGAGAAATTTGAGAAACCAGTCTGTTAAGTACAAAGTTAGACAATGCCAAATTGTAGCTAAATTACTATCTGTTTCCAAGTTCAAACAATTTCTCAAAACCTTATTTATCCCCAAGTGACTTTGTGGTGGGTAAATGTCATGCTAGATGTTAGTCATGTAAAGGCCAAGATTGAGTTCTATTTGAAATACCACTTTGATTAATTAACTGTTGTCAAAAAAAGCTTCCTTCACTGATGCCTGAAATCTTTCCTAAATTTTTCCTCAATCTAAAATAGATAAAGCTACTTCTCCGTAGCCCAAAAGTGTTTCCTTTTCATTGCTTGCTGTTTTAGCATCACTTTTGTAAATGAGGTTAATTATTGCACCACCTACAAATTTAGTCCAATCTGTTGTTTGCTTTATGTTTTTGATAACTAATCCTCAAAGCGGTATCAGATTTATTTACATATAAGAGGTAGTAGCTGAAGTTTCTGGTTTTGGTTTTTTTTTAATGTAATCACAGGTATAAAATAATCACTGGAAAGCCTTCTGGTGCTATTTCTGGAATACAGAAAGCAGAAAATGGACCAATTGAATGGAGCTGGGAGATGCCTGTTTCATGTAGTCTTTCAAAGTAAGTATGAACTTCTCACGAAGTGTTTCAGTGCTACCCGATGGGGCTGTTTTTGGAACAGAGACTGCACTGTTGCACAAGTTTTCTTTGTCCAAATAGTTTTATGGGTGCTAATTTACAGGTGGAGAATTGGAAGTTATATTATTATGTTTTCTCCACCCTCAGGAAGGAGTATGAGGATTTAATAAATTTTGTTGTTGTAAGAATGTGACTTTAGACATTGCAAAGATTAGGCAATAGAAAGGAAAGGCTAAGAAAAGACAGTTCAGAGACTTGCATTTTTGCTAGAAAATTATTCACATCACATTTAAAATATTCTAATGGTATCTTCTAAATTTTTTATCATTCTATTTGTGCTTCATATGTCTTAATGCTCAGTAGGAAGAGCTATGGAAAACCTAATTACACTATGATAGTAAAAACCCCTCCCATTTACCTGTTTGTCTTCTTGAATGTTCTTCAGTTCTTTAAATATACTGTTCTTTCATGGTAAAGTGAGAAAGGAATTGTTCCATGACTTCAGAAACAAATTTTTCTGCAATACATAGATCCATAAGAAGTACAGAGTGAAAGTCCAGTTTCTATCAATTCATTAGTTCATATTGTCCAGAACTTGCAATTTATATATTTTATTTTCATTAGTTGTTTCATTGGCTTATTCCATACAATTGAAGCACTTTAAATAGCAAAAGAAATAGATTTTTTTCATTAAACATCCATTCCCGGTAATATTTTCAAGTAACATTTAAATAGCATTTATTGTTAAAAAGTTTAGCACTGAAGTGAGTTTGAGCACAGCATCCACTGATCTCTGCTAACTCCATCAATGTGTTTATAAGCAACTGAAAATTGCTTGAGGGTGTTACTGGTTTTACCACTGGATTCAGGTTTGATGTGCACATAACACATGTGAAGTGTTTATTTAACCCCATCTCAGTCAGGGTGAATTCTGTTCCTGTTGACAATATAAACAATGAGCCTTTGCTAACCCAGCTGATTTTGATTGAAAGCAACACAGCTTGCTCACACTCAGCTCAGCCAGCAAACCAGAAATGGCAGCAGCTTCCTTCGAAGTGAGGAACTGTGGTATGTGGCATGAGCTGGGTAAAAGACTGCTGCCCAGCAGTGGTAGAAGGTGACTTTAGCTCCACAATATGAACTTTTAAAATTGCAAGCTGTTTTTCCAGTGTCCATAAAATATGTCAAATGTCAAGGAAAAAAATTTGATAGCTGAGTCTAAAACAGAATGAGATAAAGCAGATTTAGTGATAATTCCTAATAAATACTATCATTTAACTTTCTGATGTTCAGTACAGGAAAAAGAAATTTAAAGACTCTGGGTATACTTCAAAGGATAATAGATTTGCATTCATGAGAGAAACCCAATGAAGTATTGCAACTGGTTTCAAAGTGATAAGATCCAAGTAGATTAAAGTTGTCTTGTGTGTCCCTCTAGGGGTTTGCAGGTGCTTCTCACACCTGTCCTTGCAAATATTCTTGAAGCAGACCAGGAGAAATGCTGGGGGTTTGACCAGTTCTTTGCAGAGACAAGTGATGTACTGCATCGAATAATAATCCATGTCTTTTCACTACAGCAAATGACTTTGCACAAAGTTTATATTCACAGCTATACCACGTAAGTGTGCTCTCTTTCTATTTTCATCTCTTTGCTCCTATTTGGGGAAATGTTACTGTCACCCGAGTTCACCACTGTTACAAATTTTATACCCTTTCCTTGCAGTTTATCTGAGGAAGTGCAATTGTATTCACAGTGCATAAAAAATAAAATCATTGAAGGTCAAATCAACCGATCTTGAACTTGGTCATAATCACTGACAGAACACAGAGTTAATCCTGAGTTACGTAGAGCTCACTTTATGGTCATCAAGTGCTGATGTTCAAAGCTGTAAGGTCTGGTTTACAGTTTGGTACAAAAATAGTGCCTTTTCTCTACTTTATTACAAATAATACAAAGCATGTGCTATTCTCTAATATGAGAACAGATACATTTCATCAAATATAGAAATACAGTTCTGATCTTTTCCAATTTCTCTTTTAATTGTTTATTTTGAGAGAGCCCAAGTACAATTTTTGCAAAGAAAAGTTATTTCTAGCTTAAATGGCTATTTGTACTTAATTTTTCAAAAAAGTATCATCGTTATGATTATTTAAATATTAGCTGTACTATTAAGAAGTGACAGCATATTAGTGTTGTGCAGGAGGCACAAGTCCTACTTGTTGAGGGTTTTTTCTTCATTTGAGTTTGGGGTTTTTGTTGGTTGGTTGGGTTACTTTTTTGGCAGGAGTGGGAGATTTAAATGTTGGAGCTGTTTTGAGCTGTTGGAGCAGGTCCAGAGGATGGCCATGAGGATGATTAGAAGGCTGGACCACTTCCCTTATGAGGACAGGCTGAAGGAGTTGGGATTGTTCAGCCTGGAGAAGACTCAGGGGGAACCTCATAGTAACTTGTCAATACCTGAAGGGGGCCTATAGGAAGGCTCAGGTAGGACTTTTTAATAGGCTGTGTGATGGCAGGACTAGGAGTAATGGATGTAAATTGGAAGAGGGGAGATTGAGGCTAGATGTAAGAAAGAAATTCTTTACGTTGAGGGTAGTGAGACACTGGAACAGGTTGCCCAGAGAGGTTGTGGATGCCCCCCTCCCTGGAGGTGTTTAAAGCCAGGCTGGATGAAGCATTGAGCAACCTGTCTAATGGGAGGTGTGCCTGCCTATGGCAGGGGGGTTGGAAGTAGATGATTTTTAAGATCCCTTCCAACTCAAAGCATTCTATGATTTAGAAATTCTTGTGCCTTTTATCCATTGATTGCTGGAAATAGAATACCAGATTGTCTGTGGTTTTCCTTATCACTGCTGTTTAAGGAGGTAATCTGTCTGTCCGTTAGCTTACAGGCCGAATTTAAGATTCGTGCACCACACTTTCTCTCTGAGACATCCATGTCCTTTGAAGAAGTGGGCATGCCTAAGAAAACTAACATATGTTTCCTTCTTCTCATCTGATGGTGCCTGTTCTGATTTTGCGAACCTTCAAATTTGAGGCCAAAGCAGGTTTATTTACACAGTCATTCTTTGGTGGAAGCAGAAAGGGAAGTTTGGTATTTTGCAGGAAATAGCATTTATTTTTGTAACAGAGCAACCTGAAGTCTTAGGTAGTGTTCTGCTTTTTGTTCTGGCATACAAGTCAAATCCTTTATGAATAAAACCAGTTCTTAATCATCAGCAAAAAGAATTTTTATTTAATTCAAAATCTGAGTTGTTAAATTGCTGTACTGAGTCTTAACTATTACTGAATGTTTGTTTGTATTCCAGAGCTTCTATATTTCATGAGTTGGTCTATAAGCAGACAAAAATACCATCTCAGAATCAAGAACTACTATATGAAGGTCGGCGTTTAATACTAGAGCCTGGCAGGTTGGCAAAGCACTTCCCCAGAACAACTGAGGAGAATCCTATCTTTATAGTAAGCAGGGAGGCTATGAACATTGTTGGATTAATCTATGAAGAAGGTATATGAAAATAATTTCCTCTTTTATATATTTTGTAAATAGTTTATTGTATTTAATTATTAGATCTGTTATGTCTTAGAAATAATATTTGAAAATGTTCTCTTTTGATATCTGGTTTTAAGTATGCAGCCCTTTTTTTTAAATCATAACTATCCATCATATTTTCAAGGAAACTGTAGAATTTTACTGCTTATAATGTCTTTAGTGCCCTGAACCTGAGCATTTGTGAGTTAAGTTGTGGTGGTGCATTTGGAATCTTGAAGCTTTTTGAAGCATGACACTTGTAACAAGTAGAAAGGAGTTACATTATAGAATAATTCAAAGCTTGTTCTTTTATTACATTACTAAGAGCAAATTCAAGTTTTGCCTTCTTTTTTTTTATTGTTTATGATGAATGTGGATAGCCTGTCATTTAACAGAGGAAGTTCTAACAGCTTACCTTTGCTTAGAAGACAAGTTAATGCCATTACAGAGAAAAAAAGTTTTTGTATTTCCATTTATCACTAAGAGGCTTATAGAGGACCCTTTGCTAGAGCACTTTTTTCTAAGAAATGAGCAAGAGGACATGACTGCAGCTGAGAAATCAGCATTGCTTTTGTCTGTATGTCTTACACACTGACTACTGAGTTCAGCTCATGGAGGTGAGCTGTTTGTGTATGAGACCTTTATATTGTGTCAGAGCTTTCTGAAGATGTCAATGAACATGAGAACAGAGGAGATTCAGCTGATAGAGCCTGCCCTGGTTTTTGAAAAGCTGAGGGTTGAAGTCCTGCCCTTAAGAGTCTCAATGAAACTGTGAGGAGCCATGAGCTAAGAGGGGGTGGTCTCCCATGCACGCAAACACAGGGCTGAATAACTGAAAGAAAGGGCAATGGCTGGAGTGTGCAGTAGTGGACACATACATGAAATCTGTGCTGTTCACTATATTCAGGAGTCTGAAAAGGGAAGGGAAGAGCAGTTTGCTGAAGATACCAACCTATTTAAAATGTTTGAGAGAGGGACTGTGTGAATGAGAACCACGCAATATTAAAAGGCTTGTCAGTAATGGATAAAACAGAACAGGTTAGATGATAATACATATAGACACGCATAAAACTAGCATATTTGGTGGACAGGGGAAACAGTCTGAACTTTTGAAATCTCTTACAGAAAATATTACAGATGTTTGTTTTGTGTTTCAGTTTTACTTCCGAAAGTACATCAACGTTATGATTTGGATGGGGATGCCAGTATGGCTAAAGTGAGTAATTATTATTTTTATTTATATACCTTTCTCAGGTAATGATACTGAATTGAAAGCTATTTGATATTCAGGTGAATAATTTTAATGAAACAATTTTTAATGTGCTAGTGAAGATTCTGATTAACAGAAATGCTTTTGTTAACAAGGGCTTCAAAAATATATTAAAGCCATTGTTTATGTATGAAATATGTTTGTATTTTTTTAAAGAAAACAAACTCAAACCCCAGCCTTCTGAAGTCAAAGTGCTTTGTTACTGCATAATTCAGGGATGTAGAGAAAGTATCCTGTCTCTTTGGAGTTAGCTAGAAGATTTGTAATATCCCCCGTTGTGCAAAATTTAATGAAAGAAAAATAAAATTGTATGCAACGTACAGGCTGCTGAGGAGCCTTGTAATCAGGCATGGTAGTCCTGAAACGTTATGTCATTCCAAATACCAGAAGTCTTTAGAATCAACAAACAGAAACTCATCAGTTGACAGTAATCATTCAAAATATTGTAAATTACTATTTCTGAAACGGTTGGCAATTTGAAGTAATGCAGCAAACTTGTATGTGGAGTTAGGTGAATGAAGAGAGTCCCTAGCCTTAGAATATAAACATGTGCAATTTATAAACATGTGCTTCTTTCAGTGTATTTGCTTAGTTCCTAAACTATGGAAGAAAATTACTTGTGACGTTCCAGAAAGTAAAGTAAATCCTGAGAGTAAATGGTGTCATTTTTGTTTATAAGAGACTTATTATCATCCCTAACATATTTCAGTGTTACTGGAAAAACTTACCATATCTATGTCAGCATCCATAATTAGTTATATCCTGACTGAAGTTTGGGCAAAGTTAAGTGATTTAAACCACCATCTTTATGTTGCTCTTTCTTTCATTAATCTCTGTTGCTTTGTTGGGAGTAATTGACTCAAAACAATTATTAATTAGTACTAATGTAGTTTTGATTTTTCCACCAGGCTATAACAGGTGTCGTATGCTATGCCTGCAGAGTTGCCAATTCTTTGCTACTTTACCAGGAGCTGATGCGAAAAGGAATACGATGGCTAATGTAAGCAATTGATTTAATTTCATTGCATGCTTCTCAGAGTTTTTTATTGAGATATGTCTTGATTGCCGTAATTCTGAGATCCTGCAGCATTGAATATGAATAAGCTCTTTGATTTTTTTTTTTTTCCTTCTTTCTGTCATTAGGAAAACAAAACTGTTTTTCTAACAAGAAGGTTGAAGTATTTGCAATTTCACTTACTTCTGCAGATAATTTCAGTCTAACTTTTTATAACTTGTAGGTGCATTTGAGCAGCTTGCACAAGATAGTTCTATATGAAGATTATACTAATGAATCTCTAATTGAAAACAATTCTTACAAGTGGTTTTTGCTGTAGGTACAGTATTATATTACCAGTTGCTGGTAAAATGGCAGTTGAATATTCCTGTTAAAGACTAATGCTTTACTTTTTCAGTGAGATTATCAAGGATGATTACAATGAAACA
Organism: Turnix velox; assembly: GCA_013400935.1. Lineage (NCBI taxonomy): Eukaryota > Metazoa > Chordata > Aves > Charadriiformes > Turnicidae > Turnix > Turnix velox. The sequence goes on from VZTY01010068.1 coordinate 68,908, forward strand.
GTTCATAAAAAGACAGAGGTTGTGATCAGGCTGGATTTCTGCAGCAGAAACATTGAGAAAGCTGAGAAAATGTGAGTAGAAGCGCCCTGAATGTGTTGATTTTTCACTATCTTAACTTAAAATATCACTGTCACTGATGTTTCTTTAAGGAGGTTTTGCATATAGAAGTTAATTTTGAAGTACATGGATTGCCATGGATTTGTTTATGGCAGTGACTTAGATTCAGTGATACCATTTACTCAGATTAGTGTGTTAATTTTACTTCTTCACCTGGCGAGTACAAGCAATTACCACTGAGCAGTAATTGTATGTGTTCTTTTACCTTCTCTTTTCTCTGACTCCACTCATTTGCAGTTGCTGACTTCAGAAGCTAAAATGAAGCTTCTTCAAAGAATTAAGCAGCTTTCTTTTCATTGGCGATTTAGTGCTTTTGTCATTGATTTTGCTTGCATTTGCTGAAGATTACTTTAAATACTGCCTCTTTGTTGAAGTATAACACAGAATAAATGAAAAAATATGTAACCAACCAAAAGTGAAATCCAAAATCAAACCAACCAAAACCCAAATTCAAATGACAGAGTTGTATATCATATAATTTCAATGTTGCCCATGTGGACTCATTTAGATCCATTTAGTAGAAAGTTTTTTTGGATGCTTGCTTTAAAACTGACAAAATTAATAACAAGGGAGAAATAAACAATTGTAAATTTTGAGTCTTTCTGGCTTCAAAGGCCACAGAAAACATTTACTTCTCTTGTCTTCTGTTCCAAGGAAGCAAATGTTTTCCAGCATATGCAGAGTCTTCTGCCCTACCTCTTTTAAGTCAAGTGCCACTGTAAGAAGCGGGATTGCACCATTGAATACTCCCTACAAATTTTTTTCTGGCTCCCATTCTTTGTTTTATTTCCAAGCCTCACGCAATCTGCAGTTCTCAGTTACCTTCCTGTCCCCTCTTAAAGTGTCCTTGTGGTGTTTTGTTTAGACTTTGTACAATCTAGCATTAGTTTTGTCTTTAAAATGTGTTATCTTTACACAGTCTGATACAAACTTTAAACCTCGGCTCTGCATAGGATTCTCCTACTGGTATTTATTTTCCTGTTCAGTCTCCCTCAGGTGCTGTTTTGATCAGGATTCACTTCACTTGCTTCCAAGCTGTTCTGAAAATGAGATGATTAGGTCAGGCATGTGGAGCCATTGGATTTGCAGAGCAAACTTAAGAATAGACTTACACCATATTAGAGCTGCTATGGATATGCAAGTTGAACAGCTCAAACATATGTAGTAATTCTGGATACTCAAGGATTTGGCAGAGTTGCTGTGTGCACAACTAACTTGTACAAACTGATACTCTTGGGCTTTCAGGTACTTACATTAAAACACTACAGCAGCAGAACTAACGAAGTTGTTAACTACCAAGATAACAGTGTACCTGTGTAGCCTAGTTACGGATCATCAGGGCTGTAATCTGAACTTTCCTTCAAGCCAGTTTACACTAGCTGACAAAACTGTTTCTTGTTCATTCTATATTTCATTCAAATAATGTCTTGCCACATTCTGCCATGTCCTCACAGAAGAAGCCATTAGAGCTCAAAAGATGCTGTTGCAGATCCTGGTTTTTAACTCTAGCGTATTCAGCACTATCTTGAAGCAGCAATTTGAACAAAAAATGTGTTCATTTGTAAACTGGAGTAGTTCTCATGTGTGCAGAAATTTGCTATGTGTTTGCATATGGTGTTGTGGCCACTCATGAAAGGGCAGAATTTTCAGTTTGACTTCAGGAAGCTTTTATGGAGTTAGCAAAGGACACGTCCTCTTATTTGTCTTCCCTTTTCAAGGCTGTGCTTCAAAGCATGACAATACAAAGCTTTTATTTGAAATTACAAACAAAGTATTGAACCTAAGCAAAGTATGTATTTTTTTCAAAGCAGCCAAGCTGGTTTGATGGAATTTTGAAAAATAAAATATGCCTGAGGCACAACAGGAAAAATGCCATCCTAAATTATTTATTTGGCACTTAAGCTATGGTTATATGGGAAGTATCAATATGGACAGCTGGTGCCTTTGGGGTTTTGATAACTCATGGTTTTAATATCTCAGCCTTTCCAGTAAGTTTCCATAGAAGAGCAGAATAAAGAAGTCAGGAATGGAATTTTCGGATATCTTAACAATTTTCTAGTTTCTATCCTTAAGACTGTCAGTGTTTCATGGTTACTGCTTGAAAGATACTGTATTTCATGTAAAAGATAGTTATTGTTAGTTTCTAGATTCAAGGAATATTCTGAGTGTATTCACTGCTGGTTTATTTTCTTTCCTAACTATATTTTTTTCATTCCTAATTCTATTTTTTATGGTCAGATATGAGAATTTGATGCAGATCAACTTGGAAGCATCAGAAGTGGATGACATTTCAGAGATAAACACAAAACTGCTGCGTGTGAGTATCATACAAAGCCTATGTCATTCTCAAAATGGTGTTTCTAAAGAAATAGCCAAATATTATTTTTTGAATATATATTGTTCTTTGAATAACAGTTCTGAATTTTCAAAGTAATTTCTAGGCTGACAAATATTATTAAAATGCCCACACTGAGATAAGGATGTCCTGCTGAAAACAGAGTAGTGAAAATAATAATAAGTTTCTGAAAATGCCTTCTCATTTTCAAATTTACATCATATTCAAATTTATTTCATATTCAAGACAAGAAAAGAAAAAACTAAAATAATTTTACATGCTGGTGACCCACAGTTCTACATTCCAAAAGCAAAAGGTGATTATTAGTGCATTATTGTTCTGAAGGTTCTGTGAACCAATTGAGAAAAATAGGTATTAATTACGTGGACAGCCATAATATGAATTCTTAAGAAGCTAAAACAACAAGTGTAGTAAGTAAATTGGGAATATGTGAAATGTAGAATCTTATTGTTGAAAATATTAACTAACAGAAATACTAGCATCAATTATTATTCTTTCTTTAAAAATACCATGTTTTTATCTGCTTTTCGCTAAGACTAAGTGGATAATTGGGCATCTTTCTTTAATGAAGGTCTGTGAAACAAGTATTTCTGTAGTGTTAACATGTTGTCTGTTTTCAGCTGGTTTCAGGTGATTTGTTTTTTACTTTACCTGGTGGTAAGATTGAACTTCCTTGCTTTTATATAGCTCTCCAGTTCTCAAGGCTCAATAGAAACTAATCTTCAAGACATTGAAAACAAACTTTCTCCTGGTGGTTTACTGTCTGACACCTGGGCAAATCAGGATGGCATGCATCCAAAAGACAGAAAGTGAGTAACTGTATTAATTGTTTTAGTGTGTGTCAAATTCTACATAGAGATCTATTTGATAAAACTCATTTGTAGGTTAAGTTCATATATAAAATATCTAATTTTCTTCCTTTTGTCACTCTAGTCCAGAAAGGCTGCAGGCGCTGCTATCTTCCATCACAGATATTTACTACCAATTCAAAAAAGACAAAGCAGAACGAAGTAAGTAACTTACTTGATGCACTTTCAGCATAAAGTGCAATGGAAAGGATAGGTCAGTCCTTGTCCCGTTAGGGTGTTTCTGGTAGTCTCCCTTAGTTAGGTACCATCTTAAAGCCCATATGAATGAAATGCTGCTATTAATCTTACAAATTCGAATTGTAAGACTGAAGAGGAGGAAAAAAGAAGTAAATGACCATTTTATCTATCAGGATAGGAGAAAGAAATTATTAAATTTATCCATTTCCTTTATAGAGTTTTACGTAAGTACAACTAGTGGAATTTAACTGGTAATGTCTGTCATCTGCTCTGATCCTAGGGCTTCCTTATAATGAAGAACAAATCCACAAGTTTGACAAGTAAGTTTTGAAGTTACCTTTGGAAAATACTATGATTGCTTTCAGATCCTTCAGCTGCTCCTGCCAGTAACCTCTTCTGTTGATTTTTGTTTCAGATTGTAAGCTCTTAAGGATTGCTTTTATGCCTTTAAATAATTTAAATGCATTGGAATGCCAGCACATAATAATGAAGTGAAATTCCTACACTGAAATACCTGTCTGTTATCTGGGCACTGGGTAATGGTGTAACTGCCAGGTGGAGGGGAGGTTGCCTTAAGATAAAGCACAGCAGGGGTAGAAATCTAAGACAGATCTTGACACACTGAAAGACAGCTGGACACATAATTGTGTGACTGATAATCTGTAGTCATACGATATTAAGGATGTGGTTGGAAAGACAGGCAAGCATTGGGACATAATTCCATAGTTTATTTTAAAAATTCTCTCAGGCAGATTAAAGGAATTTTAGTGTTTTTTCTACTACTCAAACTGTGTCCTTTCATTAATGTATTATTAAATAAGTAGGCTTCATTTTCATGGTTTTGAATACTAGTATATTTTCTGCCACAAGTGTCTCCTTGGGATTTTTATGGTATTTTTGAGATTCCAACTACATCTTATTTTAAGAACTGTGAGTCATTAGCAACAGCAGTTGGCCTTTGGTATATTTACCACTGGATAGACAAGGGAGCAGTACTCAACTTGTATTTTTTTTTTTATTTGAATGTTACCTATGCATGCCTGATGACAATCCAGCTGCAATCTCATAAAATACTTAAAGGAATACCAGAAGCAGGTGTTAGACTGTACTGAGCAACCTGGTCTTGTGGGAGGTGTCCCTGCCTGTGGCAAGGGGGTTGATCCAAACCAGGACAATGACCTTTAAGGTACCTTCCAACCCAAGCTATTCTATGATTCTATAATATTTTGTCCCTTAATTTTCCTTACTGAGGCAATGCACTGTAAGGCTCTACCATTGCTCTCTGCAGCACTAACCAGAATTGGGTTGTGTTTTACTTTTCTGTCCCTATCTGTTTGCTTTTATCCCCTGTCATAAATTTAGGCTGACACAAAATTCCTGGGATTTTTCCTGCATATATACAGCACAGAAAATTACTCATTTGTGCTGGAAATCCAAGTAGGAACTTTGCTGAAGGCAAATAAGAAATAATAAGAATTTTTGTCATTTCCATTTAGAGTCCCTTTTCCATAAATACAACTTCTTGGATAAATACTGACTTGGAGAAGACATTTGACCATTTGTTCATATAAAAATAATTGCAACTAAATGCTTCACTTATTTTATTTTTCCTCCCTGCTAGAGAATATTTTTGACATATAAACTCTCAGTTCATATGGTGTGGTAAATTCTTTTCTGTTTCAACAGCATGAATAAAGGTGGCTGAAGAAATTTTAAGTCTGTATATACCTCTTCTCTAAGCATCAGCAAGTGAGTTATAGGAACCAGGATTTGAAAGCAAAGAGTAACTCTGCTTTTGTTATTTCTGTGTTGCAGGCAGAAGCTGTATTTGCATGCTACAAAAGCCATAGCTCTTTTCAAAGATGAGTGTGTCAGCAAATATGAAACATTTTTGGACAAGGCTGAGGAATGGACAAGGCAAGCCATTGATTTCTTTGATATTTGGTAATTTTATCGCACCACTCTTATAAAGAAAGTTTCTAAAAGAAAGCATTTTTTTTTTTCCTTTAGGAAAAAGCTTCACACAAGGAAGGAGTTACTGGCTCTCACCAACCAGTGTTTTGATATTGAGGAAGAGGTATCCAAATACCAGGACTATATAAATGAGGTAGAATGCTTCAAAATTACATAAAATCTTTGCAAAGTTTAGAAGACTGACCCCCATTGTCCAATGTCATTAGTGTCATATAAAGAGAATCTTACATATTAGTCATATTAGAATATAGGGCTGCATTGATGTAGTATTTGGTTGGTAATAGCTTCATAGCTGATAGCAGAGTGACAGAGTGTAGTGTGACTTTTTTGAATCATTACTTGATTCAGGAGTTTGAAAGTTTCTTGGTTTATTTTATTTTTTGGTGGGATTTGGTCTTGGGGTTGGTTGTTCTAGTTTTTTTGTTTGTTGTTTTGTAGTGGTCTTAGCATTCCCCCCCAAAAATCTGTAAAATATGAGTTCACTGAGAAGTTTTCTGTGTAACTGTTATCTTAATGGTATCTGAGCACCTAGAAGATTATATTAATACTCTTTAGGAAGCATAAAAACATTACTCCCATATTCAAGATTAGAGGATACGTGCTTAAGGATATAGGCTAAACTAATGCAGCTGGGGACATGGAAAAGAATGTTTTAAAAATTGGATGCTGACTCTGCAGGTTGCAAAGTGATCAGAATTACCTCAAGATCAATAATGAGAGTAGTGTTTTGTTTATTTGTTTGGATTTTAGTAGCACTACCAAAGTATTGAGTAGGGTCCTGTTGTCTTAGGATATATAAAAACCTAATGAATAACTAATTCTTCCTTTTGTGTGTTTTTTAATGAGTATATAAGACAGTTAAGAAACTGGAACATGTCATGGAACTATAGGTCATGTCAATACAAAACTTGACATGATGGTTTCAGCTTGAGGAATATCAACTGCTTTAATACTGTTGATTTTTTTTTAGGAAGCATCATAGCAGCAGTGAGATTGAAGAAGCATTTTGAGGTGGACATAAAGATACATATGAAAACTTACATTGTAACTTCCATTTCCTTTTTGTCTATTACAGTTGCAAGATGCTCTGCCACAGAAATTTTTTGCGGCTTCTGGTGGGATGAAACATACAATGAATACAGTCTATCCAAGTTCAAACACTTTAGTGGAAATGACTCTTGGGTGAGAATTCCTTATTTGGATTGATATTCCATATCTATTACAGAGGCAAACTAAAAAATAAAATAAATATAGTTGACTCTGTGATTGCAAGAAAATACCAGAATTGTATATTGCAGACAAAACTTCATATTGCTAAAGATTGGAACCGATTTGGAAGTGAGCAGAGGGCAACACTAATATATCATCTGCCACTTCTAGTAAATAACCAACCTGTTATCTCTCACTTATTTTATACATAATGATAAGTTGCTGGAAGTTGAGTGGTGGTGAGTGATCATAGGAGATAACTGTCCCTACAAAAATTGTTATCTGTTGCTTTTTCTCGCTACAGCATGAAGAAACTAAAGGAAGAAATGAAAGGAGTTGTTAAAGAGCTGGCTAAGAACAATCATATGTTGGAAAGGCAAGCAGTTGTTCTCTCTTTTTGGGCTGATATTAGGGACAGCTTAATTTGGTACATTTTGTGATCCAAACAAACTAACCAAAGACTCATTCTCTTTAACAGTAAATGTACTTCAAACTGTTAATCTGTGGTGTAACCAAAAAAGTATTCAAAACCTTGAAATAGTACTGTAAAATTATTCTGATACAGCAGTCATTTTTGTTTCACATTTCATACATTTAGCTAACAAATATCTGTTGCACAGACAGATGAATTCTGAAATTAAACACACAATACTGTTGCATCAATCCAGTAATGCTCCTCACTATTAGACACAGTTTTTAACATTTCTGGAATTACATCAATCTGAATGAAAGATATTGTAGTTTTAGGATTCCTTAAATAAAGTTTTCACTTTATTTAAGAGGGTAACATATTTCTTACAATCCTGTATCATTTTCATACAGACCTTTTGCTGATGACAAAATACATTAAAATAATGATCTTCTGAAAGCTTTGGGGTAAATTGCTAGTAGAGCTGAGCTTTAGCATCAAACTGAATTGATTTTGTCCCTACCCTTGAGTCCTTTTTTCAATCTTCTTTTCACATGCAGATATCAGGTACAAATTCCTGTGCTGGCATGTGGCAAAGGAAAACCTCACAAATAAATTGTAATGAATTAAGGATTGATTCTATAATCTAGTCAATAACCTAAGAACACACTGTTTTTTCATTTTTAGGTTTAGTGCTTTGACTAAGGACAGTGGCCTGCGGAATGTGGACTGTATGTAGCTTTCAAAGGACCCCAAGAGGACTTTGTAAATTTTTTTCAGAGGCAAAAAAGTGCTGCTGGGACATTTTTCTCCCTCTACAACTGCAGTATTAAACTATGTAAATATGTATAATATGTAAATATAAAAGAAATATCTATCTTTTTTTGGTCAATGGTAGAATAGCATTGCTCTGGGCAGGGATACCCCCTTGGGGTAACTGATGGAATCCTAAAGGCAAGTGTGGCGTTGATGGCATTTGTTTGCATTGAATATTGGCCTTTTTTTACAGAATGTGATTCAGTCTTTATTGCAAGAAGACCTGCAGAATTCTAAAGAATATGAATAGTCTTTAAAGGATGTTCTGAGTTTCCTTTAGCCACTGCTGCTGTCATGGACTCCAACTGAATGACTGATAGCCACAGAATGTGTTTTAAATTACATCTTTTTTAAGTAAGTGTGAATAGGGACTAAAAGCACAGGTGGAAATGCATTTCTCTCTCCTTCACAATCAAACTGTTAATTCACTTCTACCAGAGGAGAGAAATTCACAAAATTTTGTGAAATTCCTCTCCCATGTTTGGTGCCATGTTGTCTGTAATCATTTGACTGCTCTGTATATAGAAGTTTTGCACTCTAGGTTGTCAGACTGAATATAAAACCTCTTTGTTTAGAGCATTTTCAGGATTTCCCTGAAATCTTGTTGTTCACCGTAAGAGAAGTGAGTTCTTAAAGTAGGTTTTTTTAAAAAAAATGTTAATGTGTATTAGGAGAATTTGTGGGCAGTTGGTAGACTAGACAGCATCATGCCTCAGCGGTAGCTTAATCTTGGAAAATAGGTTAGTGGTCTAGATCTTGAAAAGGGATCACAGATTCTGTTGACTTATGACAGAGATGCCAAACTTTGTTGGAAAACTTAGGAAGACTATGTATTTATTTTCCAGTGTTAGCAGCTACTTCTTTCCCTATTACATAATTGGGTTGCAGAGAAGCAGAATGAAACTGTCTGCTCCAAAACATGTAAGCAAGGAGAAAAAGAAGAAAACAATCGAAAATTTATAAACATCCCTTACTTTCTTTGGATACTGCAGGTGTGCATGCTTGTTTCAGGCAAAGAGCATGCAGATGCTACAAGGCTCATTCTTTCCCTGTAAAAACCTTGCCACAGATGTTCAGTGGTGCCTAGCAGCACTTATGATTGCTGTTGTAATAGCAACACCACCGACTACATATAGAACCTTCCATACGCTGAATGGTGGTAATCTGATTATTGTTTTGGGATGCATATTCCCTGTTTATCCATCCAGGTCAGAATAAATAACACCTTTTTAAAAAGTATTTTAATAGAAACTCATTGTTTAAAATGTTATCTTTGTTAAAAGAAGAGGAAATTTTCTGCCTTGACGTCTGAGACCTGCTTTCCAGTGTCTTTGAGAATCAAATATTAAAAGGGAATTCAGGTATTTCTACATCCACATTAGCAGCTTCTTTCTTTTCAGGCTTTGTCCCCTAAAAAATATAGCTATGCAAAAGGGGTGCAGCAGTCTGTTCCATATTTTTTCCCTTGGTTAGCCATAGCATTCTCAACTCTTTGTTCTAAAATACTGGAATTGTGTCTGGAATGTTTTAATGTCTGCTTGTACACTTGTTTGTTCATGTCTGCATTCTCCCTGAACATCAGTGAAACACATGCCTAAGTGTTACAAAAAAACTGGGCTTTTGGACTCGGCAAAAATCTTAATTTTTTTCCCATATTATTTCTTTAACACTCTGACATTTCAAAGGCTTTTAAATTTTTGAAAGAAATCAGGTGTTAGCTGAAATATCTAATTTTCAGCTTCTTTATACCGAAGCAGTCTGGAAAAGAAAGTTTATTGCAGGAGTGATATAGTCTTTATATTGAAATGTATGGCAGTTTTTACATGGATGAAAATGTTATATTTTATGTTCATTTCAAGCATTGTTTGTTTTAGTGTTGGTAAATGCATCAGTAATCATGTTAAAATTTCTTTTTCTAAAGCAATTTTAACTAAGCAGGAGCTAAGAAACTTGAAGTAATCAGTTCATAATTTGCTGATTACATTTTTAAAAGCGAATACGTATTTTCACACCAAAGTGAAAATTTTTGTCTCAATTTAAATGTCCTGATACTTTCCATTGTGCTACCGATTTGCCAAAAAAATAATAGAAAGTAATATCTTGTTCCTCCTCCAGAAGCTGGTTGGCTAGTTTTGGGGGGTTTTAGCTTATCAAATTAATTATCTGTTACTTGCACAAACCTGTCTCCGTATGACCTTTGAAAATGCATGAGTGAATGACTTAATAATGACATAAATACATCCTCAGCCACTTACTCTGCAGTGTGTGCTTCCTTTTCTGTCTTCCCATTTACAGTATAGCCTTGTCTTTTTTATTTCCTCATTAAGTATGATGCAGAGCCTTGACATCTGAAGCAGCAAATCGCAGCTTGGTTTGCCTTTGCCAGCTCTCCAGAGAGAAAGTCCCACATGACAGAATGACTAGAATGGGTAGAGCCACGAATCCTTTTTATTTATTTGTTAACCACTCAGTTGATACATCTTTTGATCAAACTGGCTTGGCCATAAAAATTAAAACAAAAAAAGATAATGGTTTCCTGAAGATTAGTTAGGGGAGAAATAAATGGCATCAGTCTGGAAAACTCAACTGAGAAGGACTGGGAAAAAAAGGCTTGGAGACAACACTGGGATCATCATTTAGCTGCTCTCATGGTGCTGCTGCATAAGCCTGGCATGTTTCACTTGAGTGGACAGGAGCAGCTCACAATCTTGGAAGAAATTATTTTGAAAGAATTAACTTTTTTTCTTTCGTTTTGCATTTTCACCCATTGAGAACACTGTGAATGCACAAGAGAATTGTTCATAAATCCTGTTTCTCACCATCTTTAATATGCCTTAATGCCTATATTCCAGTTTATGCTACCTAAAAGGCTGCGAGAAAACATTTAATGCTACTTCATACCTCTTAAATCTGTGCTGGGCTGCAGTAAACAAACTGCTGTTTTTTATGGCTTGGCAATGCCACAGTCACAGGTACCACTGAGTCTTATGGAATTATAGAATGCACTGACCTTCAAAGGCCATCAAGTCTAATCAGCTGCAGTAGTGCAATCTTGCACTACATCAAGTAGCTCAGAGCACCATTGAGCTTGGCCTTGAATGTCTCTAACCATGCCCTTCTCTAGTTTAAAACCATTCCCCCTTCTCTGATCACTCCATGCCCTGGCAAACAGGCCCTCTGCAAGTCCTGCAGGCCCCTTTCAGGTACTGGTAGGCTTCAGCGAGATCTACCCAGCCTTCTTACTGCTCTACAACCCCAATTCTCTCAGCCTGTCCTCGTAGGAGAGGTGGGCCCAGCTCCTGAGCATCCTTGTTGCCTTCCTCTGGACCCTCTCCAACATATCCACGGCCTTCCTGTTGTTGAGGGCTCCAGAGCTGGGCACACTACTCCCGAGAGGAGTGTCACCAACAGAGCAAAGGTGCGGTCACCTCTGTCGATCTGCTGGCCACGGCTCTTCTGTGGCTCCGGGTTTCAATTAGCCGACGGGGCTGTCGCTTTGCCGCCAGCTCATTAAAGAAAGGGATGCGAGACTCGGGCGAGGCTGGCTGCGCGGCCGGCGGAGTTCACGGCTCCCTCAAACACTTTGTGGAAAAGTTGAGCCCGGAAAAGAAAACTGAACCTAAACCAACCGAAGTCTCCACAGTGCAGCGTGTTATCGGGTCTTATTTATTTCATCTGCCGCAATAAAACGTACCTTACAACACGCGTTACCAGTGAAAAAGGCAGCAAAAAGCGCTCTCCTACACCACGGCGGCAGCCGAGGCGACAGACCGGANCCGCCGTCTCCCGTTCCTTGATGTGCAGGAGGCGGCCGCCTGCCCCGACCGTTCGGCGGGGAGAGGCAGGCGATCAGCTCTCCGCATGGCGGCGGCGGCCCCGGCCCCGGGCGACGGGCGGCAGAAGTCACTGCGGGGCCGGGCGGCGCCTCAGACGATGTTGCCGCAGCCGATCGCTGCCGCCGGCGTTCCGGGTGCCCCCTACGGAGGGGGCCGCCGCCGCCGCCCGGCCCCTCCACGGCCCCGCCATGTTCCAACCGTCTTCCAAGCGGCGGCACCGGAGCCCCCTCACCGCTTCGGGCCGACGGCGACGGGAACGTGGTGCGACCTCTGCTGCCTCTTCGTCCTGTCTCAGGGCCTGCGCTGCGCCGGTAAGAGCTCGGGATTCCCAAAGCTGAGGGTTACGTGGCTTGGGGAGGGCTGGCGGGCTCGTTGGGGTGGCTCCCGGTGGAAACGATTTCCTTGCCTGGCTCCCGCGGGAGCCTAGGTTTCCCCACACGAAGCCATGTGATATGCGGGGTGACGGCGCTTCATGCCGGTCAGCTGAGGGGATCTGATGTTGCAAGGGGTAACAGCATGGCCTGGGTGCTGATTGATCCAGGTCAAAGTACCCCATCTCCATGGGAAGGTGATGCATTTTAAACCTGTATTTCACTCTGAGGGGCTTGAGACACTGGCACAGGTTGCCCAGAGAAGTTGTGGATGCTCATCCCACGAAGTATTCAAAGCCAGACCGGATGGGGCTGTGAGCAACCTGGTCTAGTGGGAGGTGTCCACACCCATGGCAGGGAGTTGGAACTAGGTGATCTTCGAGGTCTTTTCCAACCGAAGCCATTTTCTGTTTGCAGGGGGTGTGAGTAGTGCTGCCCCAAAGGGTTCCTGTGGCACCCCTGGCAAAAACTCTGTAGTCCTCACCACTGCCCAGTCCTTCAGGTGGGGGGAGGAGGCTGTGCCTTGGAGTATCACAGGTCCATGTCCACCGTGTGCATGTCCTTTCACTCCCTGGACACCTTGTACACTAAGGTGGGTTTCCTGTCCCCTGAGTAGCAAACCACTTTGGTGCTTTTCTGCCCTTTGACCGCCTCGGGTGTACTCTGAAATGACGCGATTCCCTTCACCTCTCACCTTCCATGCTTTACAGCAGAACATGCATAACCTAATGCTGGTAAAAAATCCTAATTTGCCATCCCTTGTTTTGAAACCCATTTGGCTGCAGCTTTGGGTTTCAAGGTGACCCCACAAGCAGTTCCAGCATGGAACCCCACACGTGTTTTCACTACTCTGGCAGTTCTTCATTTGTCACTGCCATCCTATGGCACTTTTTAGGACAATTCAGTGCTATCCCCAGTGGTGTGACATGCTGGTATGACCCTGGTTTGCTTTTAATTTGTGTCACTGAGCCTTTGTTTAACAGGTGATACTTGCAACCTGGGGTTTGTCAGAAAGGTCAGTATTTTCTTACTGTTTTGCCCGTGCTTAGGGAGATGTAATAACCTCATACTGTTATGAGAAAATGATCTTACAGTTAAACTTGCTTTCAGTAGCTCTATTTTTCACCATTGCTGTTGGAATGGAAATACTTTGGCTGTGAAAATAAGATGGTTTTTGTTTATATTTTAAGTTAGTGTGCTGTTTGGTGTGACAGAATGTATAGTGCACCTATGTGAAAATAGACCTTAATTTTTTTTTGTTTTTCTTTTACAATCAATTGCTCTGTAGCAAGAACTTCAAGTATCTCAATGGATTATGTACCTTCCAGCAATCATTTTCTCATAATGATTACAGTTTACAACATTTTTTCTCCTCCTTTGTGACAACCTCCATTTTTGCAAGGAATCATACTTCAAGCAGCTGTTTACATAGCAGAGGAAGCATTCAACATTTACAACTTCAGCATTAATACAATATTTAAAAGCTGTAAAGCAGCACAGAGATGAAAGGCTACAATCACCAGAGCATGCAAGGACTGCTGCAATAACTTTTTTATTCCTTCCCAGTTTGTAGGCACACCAGTGAGCCGAGTTGATGGATGGATCTGGTGGAAAAACTGGCCGTGCCAAGACAGCTTGGAGGCATGGAGAAATGAGTGGCTGCCTGCCCTCCTGGCTCAGGGTTGCTATTCCCAATCTCTGGCCAGACTCCAGTCTTCACCCTTAGTCATGGCCTCCTCCATGAGTAAGCAAATAGGAAAGGAAATTATGTCCCTGGCTTTGGAAAGCCATCAGCTCTGCTCAGCTTCTGAAGTGTGTTGAAACCAGTCTTGAAAGCTGCAGCAGATAGAATCACAGAATGTGTTGAGTTGGAAGGGACTTTCAAAGGCCCTCTAGTCCAACCTCCCTGCAGTGAGCAAGGACATCTTGCACTAGATCAGGTTGCTCAGAGCCATATCAGGCCTGATCTTGAATGTCTTCAGGGATGGAGCCTTTACCTCCTCCCTGGTGCCCTCACTGGAGCAACCTGCTCTAGTGCCTCACCACCCTAATGTATAATCTAAACCTGCTCTAATTTAACCATTACGCCTCATCCTGTCTCTCCATGCGATGGCAAACAGTTCCTCCACAGCTTTCCTGTAGGGCCCATCAGGTATTCTAGGCTGCTGTGAGGTCTTCCCAGAGTCTTCTCCAGGCTGAATAGCCCAAACTCTCTCAACCTGTCCTTGTAGAAGAGGTGCTCCAGGCTCCTGATCATCCTCGTGGCTCTCTTCTGGACCCTCTCCAACGTGACCATGTCCTTCTTGTGCTGAGGCCTCCAGAGCTGGATGCAGTACTCCAGATGGGGTCTCACCAGAGTAGAGTGGAAGGGCACATCAGCACTGGATTTGTGTCTACTGTGTTAGCCTCTGTAAAAACACCTCTCCTTTGGGTATCCCTTTGTACAGAAGAGATCACAAGAGATTAAAGTTGCAAGTGTCTTTTGGAGATTATAACCTGCCAAGCAAGGTGTGATGGTGCTGAAAGCTTCTCAGACAACTCTGTGTTTTCTAGAGGTTACAAGAGGCATTTTATGTCATCTGAAAAGCAGAATGCAACAATATCTTCCTGATGATCTCCTGTAGATAAAGAGGGAGCTGCATACTAAAGTGTCATGATTCTGAGTCACGAAGACATAGACGCTATATTTATTTAAATTATTGTTTGAATATTGGCAGCTCTCGCTAGATGGTTGCCCTCAGACAAGATCAGTCATAGGTGTCAAATTCAGTGGTGGGAATTAAAAGGCTTCCCTCTGAGGTAGGGAAGCTGTGAAAAGGCATATCAGAAGAGTAATTTAGGTGCAGACTTACTTCTGTCTGAGAGAAAAGATCTGTGATGTCTTTCTGCGGGAGGGTAGACTTTGGGTGTCTCTGTTCTGCCTTTCCCACAGGGATGGGATGAATACCCCAGCTGAGCTTCGGAGGCTTGACTTCTCTTGCCTCACTTCACAGTGAGGCTATGGTCAACTTTGGGCTTTTGTCACCCTCCTTGGGTGTGGTAGGGTCACTGGAGTGAGGAAGGAGCTACTAAGAAAAGGTCTTTCTGCCTTTTGTGAGTTTTTTTGTTTATGAAAAACAAAATTTATTTTCAGGCTTCTGCTAAGAGTTGGAAGGGGAGAAAGATCAGAATTTAAAAAATCCTCAAGGGGATGAGTGATCATCTGTTTGAATGCCGCATGTGAGGTGCTCATTATTCAAGCAGCTCATTTATTGGAGAAAAGATAAGGCAGTGCTGATGTTTCTGGATCTCAGCCTGGGAAGAAAGCCAAATGTAATGAAATACCTCTGAAAGAGATGCTTTGTTATATCTGAGCTCTTGCTGTTGTTGTAGATCCCTTTTCAAGAGGGACTTAATTGGTTTTGCAGTCCATACTTCACCTTTTCACCTGTTGTTTGGGGTAAAAACCTGGTGATTCTGTGCAGGTGCAGAATGCCATTTACCTGCTCTGGCTTCTCAGCACCAAGTTATTTGAAACAAAAGCTGTTGGGGTTATTCCAGTTTATAACGGTGAAATGATGTACTGTAAAGTGTGGGTTTTCTTTGCTAACATTTGATTTTTCTTTCAATATGTAAATGCTGTTTTCTTCTGTGGATTTGATGACTTTGTGGTGTGTAGCATTATGTGGGATAGCAGCCCTGGAGCTGCTGAGTTGTTTTGCCATGTCATTTGCAATCTGAAAAGCAGAGGCATTTCTCATGGTTTTAGATGAAAGTCTGTGCTGCCAGGTTTTGGAAGATGGCTTCTTAACGGGTTTGCTTTCCCCTTAGGCTCATCAGTAGGCTGGGTGTATGTAACTGAGGAGGGGGTGAAAGGTGTCACTCTCTGGACTGACTGCTTGTTCTCCACTTTCTAGTTAATATCTATAACTTTCCTCATACCTTGCATTTTGACACTTCAATATCTGATACACTTTTTCATTGACCCAAATGGAAAAGTTACTAGGTCTTTTCAGAAGTTTTATTCTCCCTTCAAAAATATGCAGAGGAATTAGGTCCTACATGACTTTCAGTTCAAACATTCTGAAGATATTTAAGCAGATGGTATTTAGAGGTACCGTATAAATAGCATGTCCCATTTAGTGATGATACATGATTGGGTATTTACAGAATCATAGAATGCATTGAGTTGGAAGGCACCTTCAAAGGCCATCTAGTCCAACTCACCTGCAATAAGCAGGGACATCCTGCACTAGAGCAGGTTGCTCAGAGCCTCATCAGGCCTGGCCTTGAATGTCTCCAGAGATGGAGCCTTCACCACCTCTCTGGGCAGCCTGTTCCAGTGTCTCACCACCCTCATGGTGAAGAGCTTCTTCCTAATATCTAAACTCTCCTCAGTTTAAAACCATTACCCCTTGTCCTATTTCTCCCTGCTCTGGCAGATGGTCCTTACCCAACTTTATTGTTAAAAGAAAGTTTCTTTTGTTAAAAGCATGGCCTCAATGACCTTTCTGCTCTTACCAACTGCAGGTAGCCTGTGCAACAACATATGTATTGGTGCATGTACTCAATTTATGTGGTAAAGTAGGACAGCAAGTGCATTATAATACTGAAAGGACCCTGCAAAGCAAACAGAGACTCAAGTATTTCTTCAGTTGCATGTGAAGTTGCTTGATAAAGGAAAAAATAGAATATTTCTATCAGGTGTCTGGTGTCTGGAGGCCTTTATAATGGTGCAATCAATGAACGCGAGGTCACTGGGTATATCCTGTAAACACTAGTTGTAAGTATGTATATAGGGGAGTTGGACAAGATGTCTTTTGAAAGTCCCTTCCAACTCTTCGATTCTGTGATTGTATGAGATGGGTATTTTGGAAGTGTGGGCTAGCCTTTGGTGGGGTGCCTCCTTCTGTTTTTGATGGGGTTTTTTTGGCTATGTCCCCGAATATTCAGTGGCTGACTCCTGCTGTAGTGCAGTTCAGGTATAGAGGCATCACATTTCAGCATGTGATGTAGCTCACTTACAAGACTTCATAAAGTACCTGTGAATACCTAAAAGAAAACTCTGACCCCCTTATACCCTTTAGGGCAAATCAGAGAGGGATATCTAAATGCCTTCTGTTTGGCGTAGTAAAGAAATACATTTTTTCTTACAGAATGAAGGTAAAATGTAGAGGGAAGGAGCAAACAAAGAGACTAATGATAATTTTTTACTTCAAAATTGTATTTTTTTTTAAATTTGTGTAACTTAGTTTTTCATATTCTTAAAGAAAACGATAGGCATTGCCCTCTAGCTCTGCAGCAGGACTGTGTTCATATTTAATCACATGTAATGAGGAGGTTAAGTTGCTAAAGCTATTTCTAGAGTTACAACTTCAATTACCAAAACCATTCAGGGTTGAAGTAGCCTCTGAACGTTTTGTCAAAAGAATGATAACTGTAGGGTGGATTAAAACTAGAGGGAGTGGGAGGTTGCTTTCCCATCCCCTTTTTTCTGCAGAGAGTGTTTTAAGGATACTCAGTTCTCAAATTTTTCTTTATTTTGTTTTAAATCCTAAATTACCAAAGTTTGTCAGAATCCATGGAGGCTGCAGCAGGAGGCTGCAGAGTTTGGGTTGTGTGGCCTCAGAGAAAGGCCCAAGTTCCTCCCTCTTGGGTTTTAAAACTGAGCCCTTTTCCCTGCTGTTTGCACAGAACTGTAACTCCCCACTGAGTTCCTTGGGTACTGTGCATCCTGTTTTCTTGGCTGCTGACATTTCTCTTCCAATGAGGAGGTTTATATTGGATATTAGGAAAAATTCCTTTACCTTAAGGGTTGTCTAATACTGGAGCAGGCTGCTCAGGGAGGTAGGGGAAGTACAATTCTTAGAGTTATTTAAAAGATGGGTAGATGAGGTGCCACAGGACATGATTTAGTGGTGGTTTTGGCTGTGTTAGATTGGTGGTTGGACTCAATGACTGTAAAGGTACCTTCCAACCTAAACAATTCTATGTAAGGACTGTCTTCCAACCTTAAGCTGTACATTGTCATTTGTGGGGGCTTTCACAGATTCTCTGAGTATCTCTTTCTTTGTTCTTGTTTTCACCATCTCGTGAACAGTTAATTACTGATTTTACTCTCCTTCAGAACCTAGGTATATCAGATGCAACCATAAGAGATTTCAGAGAATACAAGCAGTTGTTTTTCAGTCTGCATAGCACTGAAGAGAAGAAAATGGAGAGATCATAACTTTGACAGCCAGCTCTGAAGGACTCTGAAAATGCTGTGTGTTTTTCCTTCTTGCATTCCTCATGTGCTTTGGAGCTCTGTATTTCATTTCACATGCAGAGTGGATGGAAGCCAGCCACTGCTAAGGCTGAGTTTCTAACAAACTCATATTTGAGAGTTGATGTGGGAGTACAGCAGTGTCCACTAATGAAAAAGTGATAAAATAGGTATTTCTGCAGGCAGTGTTCACATCACCAAGATGTGATAAAGCATCAAAGCAGTGATCTTTTTTACAAAAGCAGAGAAGCTTTTGGTTAAAAATGTTGCCAGTACTCACAAGCGTGCTTCCTCCTTATGGTCTGCTTGCTGGGAAACCTTGGGTAGCTGGGGAGAAACTTGACCTTGTCACATAAAAGCCTTAGAGAGCTTGCTGTATCCCAAGACAGTTCTACCCTGCTCAGAGTCCAATAGGCAGTTCTCACTACTTGTCTGGGAGCTTGGGACATTGTGGGAAGTAACAATACAGATGCCTTTTAAATGACATTGTGTTATGTTCCATGCATGCTGTTTACATATGGATAATATCTGTGCTTTTAATATGCAAGGGGAAAAGACAGAACTAATTTTTTTTACCAGCTAATGTATTTGTTGCTAAGTGGGGTTTTTTCCTGATTTTTTTCCCCCACATATGTTGTTAGGGGTAGGAGCTGCTGGGCTAAGCCCTTAATAGCGTGCTTGCATGGGAAGAAGCAGCCACTCGTCTGCAGTGCTATGAGCAAAACAGCCACAGATGAAAGCACCGAGAGCTGAAATTACTTTTCCTAGGTTACCCAGAAGGTCACTGGGCAAGTTCAGCTCTTGGCCAGTGACAGCAGCCATCTCTTCCTTCTGTTGCTAAGTAGCATTGACCAGAAACCTCTGCAGGATTGGATAGATCTCTTTATCCAGACAGTTAAATGCAGGTCAGTAGTGAGTGTAACAGAAAGAAGTGGTGCTGGTTTTGGCCTGATGGCTTTATGAGCTGCTAGACATGTCTGTTTTCTCCATGCTGCACTGAGTGCTGATGAATGCCTTTTTTATTTTCCTCAGTAAGGGAAGAGCATGTCATGTATAGTAGCTTGGGTGCAGTAGCCTGACAGTGAGTGCAGGAGCTTGGAAGGAAGTACAAAGGGCAACAGTCTATGCAAAATATCTTTTGTGTATTTTTCTATTATATTCCAGATCAAAATATTATTCTATAATCTAATAGCTACCATGGAGAAAATAAGGAATATAAATGTACGGGATGCAGCCATGTTAATCTTCAAGTGCAAACAGCATGAAATAATTTAGATAACATGCAGAGATCTAAAGAAGGATGCTCACAGCTTTCTTGTACCCTAAAAAATAATGACTACTTGTCTGAAGGAGACCAGATTAGCATGAATAAGCTAATCTCTGGTTTTCTTCCCTGATCTGATTTCCCTTAGTGATAGTTCCATGCAAGCTCTCACTGAGAAGTCTACTAATTTTGGCACAAAGTCACACGAAGCCCACAGGCAAGTTGGTCTGTCATCCGCTGAGTCAAATCCTATGTGTCAAACCCTGTTACAAGGCAACTCAGCATCTTCTTTCCAAGTTTAGCCTCGAATTTTGTTTTCCCTATACTTTAAAGTGCAGCTCTGTGTGTATAAAACTGATTTTCCTAAAGACTCTTCATTAATTTTCATTATTTTACTGCTGCTAATATCATAGGTACTACATAGTTAAATCAAGAATAATCTGGTTTTTTCCACATGGCACTGCTATTTTCTACATTTTGATTTTTAAACTAATATTCAGCTTCAATTCTAACATGTAAACCTATATATATAAATACAGTAAGCCTGTAAATGATCTACCTTACAAATGACAATGTGCATCCCATTGTAACAGCAGCAGCCCGTGCGGCACGTTATTCTCTTGATGCTCCACTAGAACAGCTCAGCAAAGTCTGGTCTGTCACACACTTTGCTCATGGTCCCATACCAGTCCTGCCTGCCTTTGCACATTTCCAGCATCTGGAAATGAACATAAAGCAAATTACAACAGATTTTATAGATTGTAGTATTTGAGAAGAAGTAGGGAACAACTAAACAGTATGATGAATGATACTGAAAAGAACCAGGTAGCAGTATTGCTAAATATGCAGAGAGGTGTTGTCATGTAATAATCATAGAATTTGTTGAGTTGAAAGGGACCTTCAAAGGTCCCAGCCTGCAAAATAATGTATGAAAGTATTTCATGATAGTGTGATATATTATTGAGTGAAAGAAGAACAGACCAGATGCGAACAAGTGTTCTTCATGACAATATTTTTCTTCGTCAAAATTCAGGATGTGCTTCACTGGACCTATTTCTCAGAAGTGACCTTCCTACTACTTCCTAGCCTGGAGAAATGGAGGTTGAGAGGAGATCTTATTGCTTTCTACAAGTTCCTGAAAGGAGGTTGTAGAGAGATGGGGGTCAGTCTCTTCTTCCAAGTAACAAGTGATAGAACAAGATGAAATAGCCTCAAGTTGCGCCAGTGGAGGTTTATACTGGATATTAAGAAAAATTTTTACATTGAAGGCATTATAAAGCATTGTTATCAGGCTGCCGAGGAATGTGGGCATGGTATCATCCCTCAAGGTATTTAAGAGATGGGTAGATCACAGAGTTTAGAGGAAGGATTGTTTTTGTTAGAGTTGGGTTGATGGTCAGACTCAATGATCTGAAAGGCCCCTTCCAACCAAGGCAATTCAGTGACTCTGTGATTCCACTCCTTACTTTTTAAGGGGAGAACTACAGTTATTTCCCAACAGATAGCCCGTGAAAGAAGTAAGAAATTAATTTCAGAAGATGTGACTGATAGCCTGAATTTGTGTTGTGTATTTTATACATACTGCACTAAAGGCCTGAAGAAAATGAACCACAATCCCACTGCATTTGGAGAGTGCTTCCCTGCATTTATGTCACAGCTCTGAAACAAGACTTGGATTTTTGGCTGTCTGCTCTGGATTTAGTTATTCAGGGTTCTGTCCTCCATCTCTGATGAAGATACCTGAACAACCTCAGGCATTTCCACTGAAGAAGTGTTTGGAGTGCCATAGAAAAGCCAGGACACCACTTCTGAGGCCTTGCCTCTGTTTGGAGTCAACACCAAGAAGCACTAATGCTTTCCCAACTTGCCATGGTGACATCTGCAGAATCTGTGCAGGGCACAGTTCATCTCATGAATTTTACAGTTTTTCTGCAGGATGGGAATAAATATGCTCAAGAGGCACTGGTATTACTCTTCCGATGGTAGTGGGAGCCATGACAACCAGCTCAGCTGCAGACATCTGTGTTCAATTAGACAAAGCCCAACTACCTGCTGGTACAGAGGCTTCTGTAAACCCACAAAAAGTGTTGAAACTGCTTGAGCTCATTTCATGCTCATTTACTTCCTCTCGGTTTCATGTGAGTTGCATCCAAATTCCATGCTGTTTAACTTCTAAAGTCATTCCAGTCACAGAAGTGAGTCTGGACTAGATGCAATTTTTTCACAGAAAATAATGTGGTATGGGAGATCTCTAGTGGTACAGATCTGGTAGTGATGCATGGAAAAGTTAGGGTTGAGTGATCTTTTTATGATATTTTTATCAGAATGGTCATCCACAGTGCATTGTGTAAGCTTTTCAACATTTTCTCCTCTCTCTTTTGTTAGTTTTCTTTACTTTCATATTACATTTATTATCTATCAGCTTATTAATTGTTGGATTGGATTCAACCTTACTAGATTGAACAATTGGAATACTTCCAATATCACAGCTAAAAATATGTCTATACAATTCTTTTTTAACTTCATTTATTTAGTTAGTTATCTTGTAATCAATAGATCATTAAATCTGATAACAAATGTGTTTTACGTTGGTTTGAGTACTATAGTTCTTCAGTTTCCGTCTTTCAAATGGGGGCATAGTGTTGGAAGTTGCAGATTGCTAATCACTGATTAGTTTTAATCGCTTCTTTTTGTGTCTGTGCAGCTGCCGAGAATCAAAAGTTTTTTTAGAAAGCTCACGAATATAGCTACTTACTAGAGGGATATAGGATAGGGAGGGATGAACAGCTGAGCTGGAAATCGGAAGTATTATGTTCATTTTGTTGAACTAAGCTCACATGCAGCAGATTTTTGGTTGCTTTTAGCAGTTTTATTGTATTCTATATAATCATCCTAGCAACTGCACAGCTTATCCACAAGTGATGATGTTACAAATTATGTTTTATCATGAAATCTGTGATACCATGTCTTGACTGTTATCTAAATGCCTGAGTGCTGAAGCTCAGAGACTGGTCAGACAGGACCTTTCTCTTGTTGCTTGGATGAAATTTCCTCTGACATATGGCTGAAAAGCATTTCAAAAAGGTCACAGCTTTTGTTTATAATTTCTAAATAAATGTGTTACACACATCCAGTTTTATCTAGTGGATAAACATGGTGTGTTTCTATGTATAATCCTCTTCTGGATTGATAAAGTCTTTTAGTCTTATTTCAGATTTCTGACAAGAAAAAAGTGAAGGGAGACAGTCCATGGAGGCCTAGAACTTCTTTATAAGTTCAAGCTACATTCATATGGAGAATATATTTGTTGTCCTTATTATTATCTTCATTTCCAATGAAGACTGTCTTGTGAAGACCTCTCCACACTGAAGTCAGCCTGTCAGTGTGGCATGAAGCATGTCACATATCACAGTGTGATAGGATGTAAAGACACCGCATCATTTTCCAAGTATATTTTGTCCCTACAAAGAAAGTGAGAACTCCTCTTGAGCCTGGCTAATAAGGGAGAGAGTTGGGGCTGTTCAACATGGAGAAAAGGCTCCAGAGAGTCATAGTGGCCCACCAGTGCTTTGAAGGGAGCCTGCAAGAGAGCTAGAGAGGATGTGTAGCAACAGGACAAGGAGTTATGGCTTCCAACTGGATAAGGATAGATTTAGATCACATATTAAGAAGGAAATTTTCACTATGAGGGTGGTGAGGCACTGGATCAGGTTGCCCAGAGAACCTGTGGATGCCTTATGCCTGAAGGTATTCAAGGCTAGGCTGGATGGTCTGTTGAGCAGGTTGGTCTAGTGGGACATGTATCTGCCCATGGCAGGGGGTTTGGCACTCAGTGGCCTTTAAAGCTCTTCCAGCCTAAAGCATTTTGTGATTCTATGATATTTGCTAGTGCAGACAAAGAGATATTCCATAATAAGTTCAGCTTTTTCTACACATGATTCACACTGTGATTGAATGTGTGTGGATGTTAGTTCTTGGAACCAGATTGCATGGAAAAGTTCCAGGTTAGTCAAAGCAATGAAATCCTTTGCTCACTCCAGTCATTTGTGGTGTAACAGCTGGGAGGAATGGAAATGGCAATAACTCATCACTGAGAGAAGATACTCATCTGCTCCTGTGCAGAGAAAATGCTGCCTTTGCCCTTCAGCCGGTAACACTTCGTCTGTGCCTCCTGGTGGTCAGATTTCGTTTCTTTGATATCTCAGCACCGTGTTGCTCTAACAAATGCTTGTCAGCAGAGAATTTGCTTTAAAACCATATGAACTCAGCAAACTCCAAGCAAATATTCCCAGTCAGACACTAATGTTTTTTTACGGTTTGTGTTAAAATATTTTATGCAACAGCAAGAGTTTGGGGTATTTTTGGCTTTCTCAGCTCCAGCCGCAAGTATAGGATGTGTATGGTAAGGCAGTGACTGGGTCGTGATGTATTTCTGCCTGTCTCTATAGGTCACGGTGGATAGTGACATTTGCAAACTGCTGGATGCTTCACAAGCATCCCGTAGCTTTGTCACTAGTGTGGAGGAGTTTCCATTTGGAAGGTGAGTTGTGTTGCAGATGCTGGGGAGGGTACTTCATGCCTGGCTCTCCTACCAAGGTGACGGTGACTTCCCATGTGTCTCCAGAGCACATGGGGTGGGCACCACACATGTGGAGCCTGAGGATGGTACTGTTTCTGCCCTTTGAGGAAGCCTTCAGAGATCTGACCTCTGCACCATATGGGGAGGTTGGAGGTCAGAAGTGTCCCACATAGCAGAGGGGACAGCTGCTCACCAACCTTCCCAGGCGGTGGGACAGCAGTGAAGGCAGCAGTCCTTCTCTCCCCTCCTCCAGCACTGCTTAGATAAGCAGAGGATGACCTGGGGGTTGAAATCTGCTGCAGGCAAGCGCTTAACATGTTTGTTTTTTTTCCTTAAAGGGAGGCAGGGATCAAGCGTGTGACTCTGCTCACATTTCAGGTCCTTCTGTCCTCCTTGGAGAGCATCTCCAAGCACCAACTCTTTGTCAGGTAGATTGAAAGGCACACATGTAGCCCCACATAGCACCTTTTTAATTTAATAGATTCTTAGCTTTAGGAATGCTTTAGTCTAATGTAGGCAATCCTAATTGTCTTAGGTAGGGTGGTGTGTACTCTCCCAGCCCAGATGATGCAGCTGATGCAGACTGACAGTGCTGCAGTGTGTGTAGCTCGTGTTCTGAAGCCCACAGCTCATGTTGAGAGGAACCCCTACAATCACCACATCCATGAGCTGAAGGGGAGCAAGCTGCTTGCCATTGGCTTTGAGTTTTGTCCCAACTGGAGCTGAGAAATGTTAAATGGTGGAGGATTCATGAAATTATTGCATGACTAACTATCACTACTGTTCATAAAAACTTAGAATAGTTCGGGTTGGAAGGGACCTTAAAGATCATCGAGTTCCAAGCCCCCTGCCATAGGCAGTTCATCTTGATTTCAGCTCCATGCTCTCATCTAAGTTAGCTGGCTTGTTGTGTAGCAGAATTATCAGATTCATCCAACTGACTTTCTTTGTACAGAATGAGTTCCATTTGCCTTCAAGTAATGTGCTACATTTTATGCTCTTGCCTATTTTTTGTTGCAGTAAGGCTCTAAACTCTCTGAGGTATAAACCTGCACAGATTTGTTATTCCCATTAGTAAAGTCAGTTTACCCTTTTATATTGTAATAATCCAGTGTGTTATGCCAAGTATTTTTTTAAGCCTCATAAAATACCAGTGTAACAAAACTGCAATGTCAGCACTTGCTGATTAGGTGGAAAAAATATTCCCATCCCCTTCATATCCTGCAAAAAATTATATATTTCTATGTGGATTCTTTATCAAATTATGAAACTATCTATTAATATATATTCAATTAGGGCCTGAGATAGTATGGGGGATTTCTTAAGTCACTTTGATTTTTGTTGAATTTTTATATAAATTTCAGAAGCAATTTCATTGCTTGATTTAGTATTTGGCAGATGCTTGTAAACATTCAAACTACTGCTGTTCATTGAAAGATGCAAGTTTGCTATTGGGCTGAATTGGGTAGCAGATCTCCTACTTGTGCTACAACTGGCACTTTGCTACTAAATTCCTACTGATGTGACAGTGTGGAGCTCAGACAAGAGACAAGTCTGGTGGCCTGAGCCCTGCCTTCGGCTCTTTCATTGATACTGCTGAAGAATTATGGCAGATAGAGTATAAATGGCGATGTCTTTGTTTTCAGAGATGTGTTATCCAAAAGAAATGTGGCCTATCCGGCTTGGTCCTGAGAAGTATCAGCATGTTTAAAATGTTGGATGTATAAAACAGGGTTAAATATTTCACGTACTTTTAGCATATTAAAATACAGTGTGATTTCTAGAAGAGATGTTAATGGCATGCTGTGAAAATAGCTGGTGTAACAAAGCCCTTGCTTTCTGTAGTTTAAAGGTTGATATAAACGGATCTTTGTTTCATAATGACTTAGTCTTGGTTTTCAGTGTTTTCTACCATCCAGATCTAGCAGAAATAAAAGGAAATCAATTAAAATGTGAGAAGCTGAGGAGGAACTTGTGATATAATAAAGGAAATAATACTAAGCTTGGAAAATGCTTAACTGTTCTTGCTGTTAGAAAAATGTATGCTAGAGTTTGTGATAAACACTTGGGGGGGGAAGCATTTTAGTTCATAACATGTGTGGATTTACAATGTAGTATGTATCATGCTTGAAGTTTAGGTAGTAGAAGTACTGAGATGCCATTAATTTCTTTGGGTAGCAACATGTTCATAGATGTTTAATTCTAAAGTACACTGTGGCAGTGAATTACTTGGCTCTTGCATTTGCCTTAAAATCCATTGAGAGTAAAAGTTTCCTTTTTAACACCCTGTGTATCAACAAGAATCTCTGTTAAATTTAATGCTATGAGCCCTGATAAGCAGAGCTTTGAGAAACACTCTCTAGAGAAAATTCTGTTGATTTAAATCAAGGGCTTTTGAAAGGGGACTTGTGCCTATCAGTTTTGGAGTTTATTTGTTATTCAGCCTAGAAAAGGTGTCTAAAGATTAGCAGAAGCGCCTTCAGAACCTTTTTTGTGGAAAATGTGCTTTGTTTTAACATCACTGTGCCAGGTTAAGACTCTGGAGTGTTGGTCTTTCTTTAGCCAAAGCATCTATTAATATCGCTGCTTCTGGTAATGAAGAGGGAGGTCTGGAGTGGAGTGACGGAGAGGGAGGGGATTTAGGGCTAACAGGTGGTCCTGAGATGTTCTGCCCAACGCTGAGCTCACTGCCAGCACACTCCTTGTTCTGCTGTTCATGGGCTTTCCTCTTTCTCCCAGGATACATGTACCTGTTGCTCCGGGGGTGGCTGGGTAAGCCTTTCCGTTATGGCAATAAGAAAGGACTTGAGTAAAACCATCAGGAGGATAGCACAGTTTTTTTACTGGTTTCCAAGATCATTGAGCAGTTCAAAGAGGAGGATGGTAAAAATTCTCTGGAAATCTGCTGGTAAGTCTGCTGCTGTGTTTCTTAAGCTGCTTTTCCTGCTATAATGAAAATCTAAAAGAAAATTTTAAAAAATATTTCTACTCAGCTGGTCAACTTTTCCAGGCCAGCATTGTCTACATTTTTGCATTGGCTGCATTTTTCCATTCTCTAAGGTGCATTAGGCAAAACGGTAAAAATATTTTGGAAATGCAGTAGAAGGTTCATTAGACTTGCTCAGATGAAGAATTCTCTCACAGCTGTATAATTTATTCACATTAATGTTCATGTTGGTGGTATTTGGTGTCATGTTTTTGTAGAGCTTGTTTCTCCCTCAGGTATGCATGTAGAAGCTCTGGTGCCACTCAAATACCTGACAGAAAATTATTTGGAATTGCCTTAATATCTTAATTGATCTAGTAGGCTGTATAAAGGCGGATTTGATTGAAGACCTTAATATATTGTAATGATGTTCACACAAAGGGATGAGCTGCTCAGAGAGGGCTTCTGTTCAGCAGTGATGCACTGTCCTTCATTTACATTTTATCTGCTGAGATGCAGCACTGCTCAGCTTACCAGTTAGTGAAAGGCACTGGTCCAAAGGAGTCCTCAGTGCTCTGATCCTTGTTCAGTCCTGGCAGAGAAGTGTTTGCATCTCTCAGATTAACATTCTCATAAGCCCCATGAAAGCCCAAAGGCCATTGTGCCTCTCTAGAGTGAGTGGTCTGTTAAAGCCAGAGCTGAGGTATATTCTTATGGATGAGGAACATGCAGTGCCATAGCTTAGGAAGCTGAATTCAGTCTATTTTTCTTAAAGGACTAATGATACAACACTAGGTTTCTTTTATCAAGGGCTATTTTGAATGAAGTAGCGAACTTGTCAGTTCTGTGAATATTATGACATTAAGACTAAATTTCCATTTATGTAAGGTAGGATTTGGATCAGTTCTGTAGATGAACAATTTGGTGTTGTACTTCAAGTAACAGATTTGTAAAGCTGAGAAGGGAAAGACAACTTGGACCATCTGATATCTTGTTGTTGGGTCACAAGTCTAAATAACATGTCACTTCTCATGTGATGGAGTCCACAGGTTGCAGAGGGAAACTCTGTCTCACCGAATTCTCTGGCAAAACTTTACTTGACTAAACCTAGAGCTTTAATTAACCTGTGTTTTGATATTGTAATTGTCATGCTTTTTCTAACACATCACGTCATCTTGAGTCCTCATAACACATATGCTAAAAAGTATCAGCAACTGTTATTAAGACCTTTAATTGCTAGCTGAGTTATACATGTGAAAATATTTACACATCTGTGATATTTTTCCTCAGTCCTAAAAAAGAATAACTGCATGCATGACTTGTAAGAGGAAACAATGTGAACGTTGAGTGCTTTGAAAATAATACTTCATGTAGTTTTCCTCCCTCTAGATATAGTGGTTTAAATTAGATTTGCCTTCCTACCCTCATTTTAATGTATATACTAGCATCTGTTTTGAACTGAATTTGTGAATAGTACCAGAAGTGCTCTGCATGTCCTTTTCTACCCATTCACTGAGGTGATTATCACAGAATTGTGATTTTAGAGGAAGTCTGGTATTTTAGTCCAAGGTTGCATGCAAGCTGAAGAATCTGTGTGAAAATTCAACTCAAGCTTCTCATGCATTTACAGAATCCAATCTCATTGAATTTGTCTCTAGTAATCTCGGAGCTGAAGCCCTGGTGCTCCTCTCATGGGGGAGGTGATATTGCTCCTGTTCACAAAGATGATTTCTGTTTAGTTTTTACAAAAATAGCAAGTGGTATGAAACCACAGCTATACGGAGGTCCATAAACATTTCTGCCTTTTTCTTGAGTGGACAGAATTTTCCTTGGGTTCTTGAGGAATTGCCAAATTACTCATGTGCTTCCTTAGCTACGAAACACCATGTTTTAGTTAACGCTTAGCGAGGTTGTCCTTCTGAGAGAGTTCTCCAACACATACCCTCAGCAGTACTGACCATCTGGTTACCTTGGAACAGAAGGAGATTTACCTTCACCTCCAGCATACTGGAGTTTTCAACTTCTTTATCTCCATCTTAATGCCAAGTTTTGCCCCAGTATTGGCACTAACAGAGTTTTTTGGTTGAATCAGCCAGGATGAGCCAGCAGACCATTCTGCATCACTAGGCTTGTTCCACAGATGAATAATCCAGCTCATAATAAATATTTCAGTAGTATTTACTGATACCTTTTAGCCACTTACACTGTAACGAATAAATTCATGTTTTAACTACAACAAAAGAGAAAACTTTCATAATTTGAACATAATTGTGAAAACCAAGTAAGAGCAGATATATTCCCCAATATGCTTTGTCATAGATCATATGTGATATTGTGTATCACTTGAACCAAGAGATGGGCTCTGTGCTTCTGTGATGCACCCTCCGGCTTGTTGCTGTCCTTCTGCTCCTATCTCACTGTGTCCCAGGATGCCTGATCCTCTCTGCCTGACCCAGAAACAGAAGCTGCTGCAGCACAGAATTAGCTATTAAGTATGACAGTGAATTTAGTACTGTTGTAGGTCAGTGCGTTCAGAAAGTTGCACCTGATGCAATTTTGGAGAGAGCTATCAAAGCATAATTAGGTTGCTGTTTCCAAAAATCCTTAGCTTTCCAGCCTGTCCTTGTATTAACACAGTGAGACTGTTGGCCACAGATTATTGCCTGCAGCTAACATCCTCCTTTCCGAGCTCTAAAAGAAGGAAGGAGATTTGAGTGTGCTCTTGACTAACTTCTTTTACTTATTAAATTACTTACCAAAGGACTAAAAAAATATCTTAGACATTGTTCACAATGCACTAAATATAGG
Organism: Turnix velox; assembly: GCA_013400935.1. NCBI lineage: Eukaryota > Metazoa > Chordata > Aves > Charadriiformes > Turnicidae > Turnix > Turnix velox. Next base: position 98,863 of record VZTY01010068.1, read on the forward strand.
TGATAATGTTTTAAGGGCATTGAGTTTAATCAAGGATATATGAAGTTTTGTAAGAGGCTGAAACCAATAAATGTAGTATTTAGGGTTTTGGAGCCTTTTTTTTTTCTTTGGAAAACATTTAGATTTTTTTCCTGCAATTTCTTAATAGAATTTGTGTTGACACATCATGTGACTAGAGCTTTTATCATATTAAAGTCCATATGTACAGGGAGGGATACTGAAACTCAAAGAAAGTAGAAAAAAATTCACAGCAGGCCATGATAAGGCTATAGGAAGCGATGATCAGAAAAACAGAATAAAGTAGCTTCTATTTTCTCTGTCTTATAGCAGAGGAATAAGGTGAGGAATGACAAATGTAAAGCAGATAAAAGGATGTTTTTATTAGTTTTTAGCCAGAGTTTAATTAAATTGAAGGACTCATTACCAGAGGATGATGCTGAGGTCAGGAATGTAACAAGATTTAAAGAGGGCCTGGAAGAATAAGAATATTCAATATTACAACAATTACAACAAGAAAAGCTTTGAAAGAGACATAAATCTTCCTGCTTTGGGGTTTAAACTGATTTTTAACAATTAGATATTAGCTTGAGATACTTGTGTCTCAAATCTCACAACTATTATTGTTTCTTGCAGTTTATTCCAAAGCAAGTAATGCTCGCTCCTGGCCAAGTTGATCTTATAAACTGCATTTAAACCATTATGACATTATTCAAGCTTAAACGGGAGAAAACCAGTGATTTGAGACCTGTTCAGAAAAGCATCCTGTAAGATTCTGCAGAAAACATGAAAAGCATATTGCTTGCTCTTGGTCTGAGGGTAGGCAATTTTGTGTAGTCATGTTTCTTGCCCAGTTGTAGTGGTTTATGAAGAGCTTTGTTCTCATCTCTTATCTGGGGAGGGTTCTCATCAGTTGGGGCTACTGGTCTCCAACTAGGGATGTTGGAAGATTCTTTCAGAGACCATAAAGTAAGAATTTATTGATGAAATCTTAAATCAGCTGTCTTTCACACAGCCTGAAGTTGATTCACTACTGACTGAAGATTTTCTGCAAATTTCCTGCTCTAGTGTGTTACCCCCCTTGGCTAACATTAAACTTAGTGTTTTTACTCATTTTGAAGGATTTTTAGTTTGGAAGGATGGTGTTCAATATAAAAATCACATAAGAATATGAGTTATGCAAAAGAAATGAAAACTTGTACAAAGGCATGGTCATATCCCTTAAACATGCTACCTGTTAAAAGAACACATGCATAAAGATTTAACTGGTCACACAAGGAGAAAAGTCAAACTTTGTACTCCCTCTCTGAAATATATCTAGCTGACAAAATAAACCAGTAACACATACAGGAAGGTAGAACATAATTTTAGTGCCTCTGTGTGATATGTCAACTTAGAATGGCTTAGTTTAAAAGATTAATGAGTTTATCTCTTATTATTATATTTGGTCAGCTAAAATATGATGGCTTATGCTGTAGGCACCAATGTTCTTACATGACCTCTTTAATCAGGCTATTCTGGGAATAGTTTGGGTATATAGAGGTAGCATACCTAGCATTTGTAAGGCTATAAAGCTGGGAAATTAAAGAACAGATAATGTCATTGTATTTCTTTGTTCTTATCCAAACCCAGTTGCTGGAAACCATTGTCTCCCCCTTCCACCACCTCTACAGTTCCCATAATCAGGTCTGTATCTCAGGTGCAGATACCCACAATTTCCCACTGAGGACCTGTAGGTCTCCTGTGTTTTTGTTAAAAAAAAAAAAAAAATTACCTGGTTGTCCCCACAGTTCAGTGGAGCCTCAGTTTTCTGTATTGTGTGTAGAAGCAACACTCTGTGATGCAATGGGTGAGTCAAGCCAAGTGAGGTCTTGCAGATGGGGGACTGAGAAGAATGTTCGTCTTGGGAATGATGGAGAGAATTTTGGCCCAGCACAGGTGATAAATGGAGTGTAGGGGCATTTGGCATGTGCTCTGGAGCAGCCTTGTATTTTTCTTGTATCAAGATGGTTGCTTCCAAGGGAATATCTTTTGAAGGATTCATTAAATGTGTTTGGAAGAGGAGACATAAGGACAAAGTTTCATTGGAAGCCAGCTTGGGTATAAATTGGTTATATTGAAACCTAACATAGTAGCTGAGAAGGTGGTCATTGTGGGGTGTGGATCTAGCAACCCAAGGTCACATCTCACTAGGACCTGCTGTGGTAGGCAGCCAAGACTTCTCATCCAGCTTTTTCAGATTGCTGTTAATTCCCTGAATGTCTAGTTCATGGCTGTGATTTTTAGGCTGCTGGAGATAGAGGTGAGGGCCTTTTGCCATCAGATCATACACACAGATTTTCTGCCTGCATTAGGATGGGTATGGTCCTTTGTGTTCAATCTGTTCATCTACTTCAGGTGTTTCAGCCTGTATAATTTGAATGTTCTTAATCATCATTTAATACCCTGTGTCAAAATTTCATTTATAATACACAGATTATTAATCCAAGGTGCTTTGTGTTGTGAAAGCATTATTTAAGTTTCTTTCATCTCTGTATCTGTTTTTCCTGTCTCTTGTAATTTTAGTTATTGTATTTTTCTTGTATGATTTCCATAGAAATGCATGTATCTAATTCTAGAGGAGGTTCTGCTGGGATTTTTAAATAAAAAAGAAATTAAAAAGAAGATGAGTGTCATATTTCAGTGTTAACAGGTCATCAGGGTAGTTTAAAAGTTAATTGTCAAAGGCTATAGGAGGAACAGTTCATACTGAGTGACTGGGCAGTGGAACATAATTCAGTGTTGATAAATATGAGCTAAGCCACATGGGGAAAACACTGTATGTATAGAGCAGTGGCTTCTAATTTAACTTTTATCACTTGGAGAATAGATTTAATCACATGAATGTGTCTATGAAGATTTATTCTCAGAAGATTTATTCTGTTCAAGCTAAAAGGGAAGAGGATATATGGAAGTATTGGAAAAGAAAGAAAGTGAAAACCAATGAAACAGTGCAGTGCTCACATGTCTAGGCCATCCCACCTCCTTCAGAAGGGTATAACAGTATCTGAAGATACAAGAAAAGGCTCTGTGTTGTCGAGGAGATTGGTAAAATCCTACAGACCAGGGATTTTCCGCTCAGTAAGAGGCAGCTGCCTGCGAGAGTATGCTTCTGCAGCAATAAGAGCAGTGTGGAGAACTGAAAACAGCATAGTTATTTCACATTTTTCATAGTGTAAAAATCAGGGCTGTACCATGAAGTGGCCAAACAAGGGGCTTGAAACAAACTACTCTTTCATAGACATACACATCCATGTAATTGGGTTGTGGAACTGACTAGACACAGGATGTTTAAGGAGACTGAGAGTACAAATTTACTTAAGAAGGGATTAGAAAAATTCATGGAGGGATGATCCATCAAAGGATATTAAATAAAAGATGCAGATTCAGCCTCTGTCTCATTTATTTGTTTTAAATTTTCTTTACAGTGAGGGTGGTGAGGCACTGGAACAGGTTGCCCAGGGAGGTTGTGGATGCCCCATCTCTGGAGGTGTTCAAGACTAGGCTGGACAGGGCACTGGGCAGCCTGGTCTAGTGGGAGGTGTCCCTGCCTATGGCAGGGGGGTTGGAACTCGATGATCTTTAAGGTCCCTTCCAACCCTAACTATTCTATGATTCTATGAAATTGCCTATTCCAGAGAATGGAAAGGCATAAGGAGGATTTCTTTGTTGATTTCTTTGTAATTCTCCATCCATGAAATAACTGTGTAGTTTTTAATTTATTTTTAAGTCTGTATTTTTCCTAGGGAGATACTTTCTGTTGGTGTTTGGATAATGCATGTTTTGTTTTTCTCCGTAGTGGTTATAGTTCATGTGTCTTACACTCATGTGGCTCTTGCAAACTGCATCATGTGTTGTCCTATTCCATTTCTCAGATAATCAGGTGAGACAAATGTGGCACTCCACTAAATTCTTTTCTCCTTGGCTCTACCAGTTTTAAGTGAGACAAATCTCTCTGCTTACTCTGCCTCCCTTCCAAAAGAAAATCCTGGTTTGTACCTGGACAGGTAGTAAAAAAATCATAATTTTCTTTCTAAATATAAGAGAAAAAATATTTTTAGAGACTGAACTTCATTTCACAGCCCCATTGATGCTTGGATCAGGATTAACAAAGAGATAATGTAACATTAGAGCCTGTATGTAAACACAGAACAAAATCAGATGCAGCATCCTCAGAATTGGGCTGTACTCTGTTGTAGAGGTGATTGGTACAGAATACTGTACTGCTTTTCCCAGCAAGCACAGAGTTTTTTGTATTAAGCTTTGTTTAATTTGTTGGGTTCGATTCAACTTTTTTTCCTCCCATCTCACAGTTTTTGTATAGTGGAAAGTTCAAGTATTGGAATTGCATGTGATCTGCCTTTAACATGCCTGGCTTTTGTCCTGCTAGGATATAATTGCTACTGTTACATCTCCTAGTAGAGCAATTATTGATCCTTCAGCAACAATAGGGAATGAATTGTCAATGTTATGGCCTGGTAAAATTCTCTTCTGAGCTCTCAGGACCACTTTTCTATAACCCATCTCCTCTGTGAACTGGAAGTCCATTATTAATTCTAGCAAGAAGAGGGAGTTTCTTAAATCAGGTCTGGTCAGGAGCTCGCAGTTCCTCAGCAGCACAGGTGGCTAAACCTAAATCGTACTTTTTTTTTCCAATTCTTACTTTTTGATCAGGTTTCTTCTAGAGGAGAACCAAAACAAAGTGGTGATTTCCAAGTTAACTCTGTGTTGTCTGTTTCGGGGGTTCAGCGATAGAGGGCACTAGTGTAAACACTTTCAAAAGGCAATATGTTTATTGGATTTGTATACAGAAGACAGAGTATAACATATAGTGGAACCGCATAAATACTTTTTTTGAAAACGCAAACTCTTCTGGTACTTCCCATGACATTAGCAGTTGCATGAGTGTATGCAGGTGTTACTGAGGCAGGTGTTAGCTAAAGGTAAACCGTGATATTGAAGGTGTATTTCAAGTGCATTTTCTTAAAAGCTGCCACAAAAGGAAAAGCAGAAGTGCACCTATGTCCCTGTAGGCATTCAGGCTCTGTTCTCTCAGAGCTTGGAAATTCAGTACATGCTTTAGGATGCTGTATTTTGTGGTAACAGTATGAAAACTTAATTAAAGACAACCTGAGCCCATTTTCAGTGATTAGTGGAAAGTACTGAATCTGGTGGATCATGTTGGTGTTGGGGGTCCAAATGTCAGAGGGCAGGTTTGTCAGAGCAAAGGGGCTGTGGCTCCTATTTTACTGTTGCAGCCACTCTACTGCCACATCGCTGCTGCAGCCATAGCTCAGTGCAAGCCCACTGCGCCTTTCTGGCTGCTTGGCCTCAAGGAGAAGGTGGAGAGAGGCCATTGTCACTGGCTGGAAGGCTACTAATGTCCATCCCTCCATCCACTTCCAACCCAGTGCTAGTGTGGGGCTGTGACCAAGCCACTACTAATGGGCTTGGCCCCATGCTCTGACTCCATGCCACTCAGTGAGTCATAGTGATGCCTGACAACTACTTACATAAGTAAGCATAAAAGGGAGAATTACTGTATCTACAGGAAATAAAATGTAAATAATTAATCTCGGATTTTACCTACAGAGCACTTTATTCTTTTTGTGACATAACTTCACTGCGGTTTGTTAGTATCAGAAATAAGGTTTGTTTTCTGTTCCAGAAATCTAATCCTTTTGCTCTTGGACTATAGAAAAAATACATCTGCTTTGTGGTACGTTGGTTTTGCCAGTGACACATGTTGTCAGTAAAGCTTGTCACCCTCTGGGTAGACTGTTCACTGTACGCAGATTCACTGTGTCCACAGTACAAAAACACTCTCTGAAGTGCATCGTGAAAGGATAGACAAGGTGATACATCAAGACATCTGCTGAGGTCTGTCTCTGATCCCTTCTTTGAAGTTTCTGCACAGTGGAATTTGGCCTCTCCACCCCAATCTGGCATGGAGAATTCGTAGCTGTAGGGTCTGTCTGGTGGCTGAAGCAAGCAGTTACATCACTGAGATCATGACTTGGTCATTCCAGAGAGTATGCAAGTCTGGGTATGATTTCCTGCTTTGCATTTGTTAACATGTTGAGACTTACCAGATCTCGATATTTTAACTTGTGGAGCATTGGAAGATGCCACACGCGGGAAGATGCGGACAATCAATATGATTGATAGATAAGCAAGCTTTGATTTATTGGGGTTTTCACACACTTATATACAATCCACTCATTAGTAAGCACACTACAATATCTTATTGGTTGGCAAGTAAAAGGTACATTTGCTCATCCCATCCCCTCTGCAATTACTGCTGTTTCTAACTGTGGCACCTTGTTATTGTAACACAGCTGGATTCAAGGATGTGTTATCTTTGCCTTTCCCATGAGAACCTTAGTTAAATCAGCATAGCTCCTTCATGTCTACTTTGTCATGTAGCCATTCTCCCACAGGAAGACACTAGGAATTGCAGTGCTATGGGGTGTTTTAGAAATCTGCTGAATATTAGTGCTATCTTAAGGTTTTTTGCAGGAAGTGACATCTCTGGAAAGGGACCTCAGAAAACTAGCCAGGGACATGGGGAGGAGAAGTTTACTTGGTTGAACCACCACCTTTCCTGGTTTCATCATTTCTTGTCTGGTCTCAAAGCTCAGGGGAGAAGGAAATATTAGGAGCCTGGGAAGCTTTATTTTCAAGGTGTGCATTGCAATTCAGACTGGTTTTATTTCAGAAGGCTGCACAAGCAGAGTCAACTTAAAGCTATAGCCTGGGAGTTACATTAAAGAATGCCGTGGGTGTGTGTATATCAAGAGGACCTAAGGAGAAATGAGATATCTCCTCTCCTTCGCATCCTGGCATTCCTGTGTGGTGTTTCTGTACCAAATTAACTCCATTAAGGCCTTTACAGGAAAGAGGCTACTCAAGCTGGGGAAGGAGAGCTTCCTCCCAGGCATGAGTGAACAAAGAGTCCCCAAAACCCTGGTCGTACTTAAGTGGCCTCAGAAAGGGACCTGTCCCAGCACTCCAGCTGCCCATGATGCTGAAACAAATAGAGGAGATTGTAAAGAGTAAATATAATCTCAACTTGTGATTTTTGTCTCTTTTGCTTTTATTTTTGAAGTGCTACCACTATTGCAAATTTAAATTCTAACCCTTACCTCCCTTGGACAAAGGGAAACATTTTCACCCTTGTTTGCAAACAGATTCTTGATTATTTTGGGGTGGTCTGGCAAACACTAGATGCTCTGTTTCTGTGGGAGTGCTGACTGTAAACAGGACTGCACACAGAGCCAAAAGAGGTGTAGGAGTTTTCAGCCTGTCTGTAGGCTGGTTGTATAGGTGCCTGAGTTTGTGCAGGTGTCTATTGTGACAAGTCTTAACTGGAGCCTGTTGGCAAGCACTGGAAGAACAAAGAAGATCTGAGACTGCTGTCATGTTGATAAAAACGCAGACAAGCTTTACAAGCAGATTAAATTGTCTTTAGTTATTTAATAACTCTGGAGTAAATCAATGGGATTTATGTTTCTATGTGATTTTGGTTCAGATGCTCAGAGACATTTAGGTATCCAATAGCCATGGTAGATTTTAGTAGCTGAACACAGGTATTAACAGTCCCTGGCACGAAGAATGGACAGTTCTCCCTCAGCACTCTCTGTAGTGGCAGCCATCAGGCTTACCTGGCTAGTAGCGGTCACTCAGATGCTTTATCCGTGCGAGATCCTTACATCCCAGTTCTTCAGCGTGCAGCTAGATGGCAATGTCTTCTTCCGCTGTGAGCAGGCTGTCGAGCAGAATGCATGTGTCTTGGTGTTCACCAGTTGTCTAGCAAACCCTCTAGCTCCAACCAGGTTAAGATAAGCTCATACAAAAAATAAGTATTTAAAAACTCCAAAATAGACTACAGAAATGTAGAGATTTATAATGGTACCAGTGCCAGAAACTGGAAAAAAATCTATTTTAGCTTTTGAATCTACAATGCCTCTCATTCCATCCTATTCCACAGTTAGGAATTTATTTATTTAATTAGCAATTATTTGCTATCTGGTGCATGTGACCAGGGATATTGTCCCTGTGTTCCCAGTCAGCAGGCACGTTAGACAAACTCCTCATGTAGGCTGCTGATTTTTATACTTCATCTTCTCCTTTGGGCCTCCCAGGAGTTCTTGGTCAGTGATTCACTCAAAAATTTTCTTATCATCTCACCAAAAGAATAATCACTCCCTCCTGCTTTGCAAATATAATGTCCTCTGGATGTGGAAAAGTCAGGGTGTTTCCTGCCTGATAAACTGTTATCTAAAAACTCTGAACCCTGAACTAGTGAGTAACATACCATATTTTTTGTGTGAAGTACCCAAATTATTTATTGGCAAAATGCCTTGCTAACCAATAATGATCTTTTTGGGTTTGGTCCTGGGCAGTTCTGTCAAAGCTCTTGCCTTCTGCTGAGGTCCAAATATAAGAAAATGCATGTTTTTGCAGGACTGTGTCTTCAGCGCTTTGGTTAATTTTATCTCAGTACTCACTGTGAGTAGCTCCTCATAGTGCCTGTTACAAGAGTTTATCCTGTTCCCAAGCTGGGGTTCCCTGAGTGGAGCTGTGGTAGTTCCAGATGCAGTTGCAGGCTGGGCACAGATCCAGTTTTATCTGATGTGTGTGTAAATATTTGGAGTTGCACAGTGCTGGGATGCAAAGCTAAAAAAATAAGCAGCCAGAAACAAGCGCCAACTTTTAGTTAGCTAGTAAAATGTGTCAATATATTAGGTGTAGAGATGAATGAGCATTTGAGAGGCTTTTGATTGGTTTTTTTACTAATTGGGGATTGTAATCCAAATTGTAAATGCCAGTTCTGTGAAAGCGGAAGGTAAGTGTTTTAGCAAAAAATGGAAAAAATGTCTTTATGTAATGAAGACTATTCTCTCAGCTGACCTCCTTCTACTTTAATTTGTTTCTTTTGCATTGTTCAAAGTATCATAGGTTTCTTTTCTCTTTCTTCCGATTTACAAGTGTGCAATCCTTTTCATACTAAAATGCTACGAGTATTAATGATCTTTGAAGTCTGATGTAATGCTTCACTAAGAGTGAACATCACTTATGTTTCTGAAAAGCAGTGTATCAGATGTTTTGCTCTTTGTTACTGTTCTGTGAGAAAAGGAAGAATTGTGATACCTTGCCCACAGTGGCAGATTTGTGGCTGTCCAGATATTTGCATAAGGAAGGAAACAGGTTGGTTTTGTAGATTCCCATGTTCTGTAGTGCAGGTAATGGAAAATTTGACTGGGCACCATGGCTGCAACTTTCCAGCCATGGTACTTGCCTAATGATAGCTTCATTTGTGCAAGATACTGAATGCCCAACATTTCTTTTGAGTGCTGTGTAACCAGTGAGTATCTCTGATGATGACACCAGATCTGTGTGGGTGTTTAAATTATGTCTGCAAATTATAAATATGGAAGCTTTAACACCAGCACTATGAAAGCCTTCATCCTTTGCTGTTTCAAGTGGGTTGCAGCAGATGTAGGAAGCAGGAATCAAGTGAAAGCACTTGCTTTCCAGCCAACACTATTCATCTGCTTGAAGGGGAAGGCACATCTGCTTACATCTTCTGGTCTAATTCAGCCCTACTGGTGCCACTCTAGTAACAGCATGGTTTCTTTTGAGGATAATTGGAGCATTTCCCTGGGAAGCAAGTTAAGCAAGTTATATGATCTTTCCTTTGCCTAGAAAAATGACAGAGGATCCTTTCTATGGGAAGCACATGTCCTATATAGGGTCTCATGGCTAGTGGCAGTGGCCAATGACAGTGTGCCATCTGAAAACAGAGTCAACAGAGAAACAGTGGATTAAAAGACCTTAAGCAGCAAAGTGGTACCTCTGGATAGGCAGGCCCAGCCCCAGTTGCGAGGGGGATCAGCCACTCCGGAGAAGGGAAATCAATACATTTAGGCAAAAAGCCCAGATCTCAGGCTGAAGGAGTTGGGGTTGATCAGCCTGGAGAAGGGAAGGCTCAGAAGGGACCTCATATTACCTTATCAATACCTGAAGGAGGCTACAGAAAGTTTGGGATAGGACTTTTTAATAGGGTCCAGGATGGCAGGACTAGGATTAGGATTCAAATTGGAAGAAGGGAGATTTAGGATGGATAGAAGGAAATTCTTTACTGTGAGGGGGTAAGATACTGGAAGAAGTTGCCCAGAGAGGTTGTGGATGCCCCCTCAATCCCTGGAGGTGTTTAAGGCCAGGCTGGATGAGGCACTGAGCAACCTGGTGTAGTGGGGGGTGTCCCTGTCCATGGCAGGGGGGTTGGAACTCGATGATCTTTAAGGTCATTTCCAACCTGAACTATTCTATGATTCTGTGACACATTAATTGGGAAATAGGATTACAGTGAACTTTATTTTAATCTCAGACTGATATCAAGTGAAACTGATAACCAAATGATGAGAAATAAAGAGAATTGCATAGAGATAAAACTGATGTTACATCAGTGCTCCATGCCCAAGAACCTGTGCTTACTTAACACCTTCTGAAGGCTGCTTATCCCAGCAGGTTTCCCATTCTGTTTCAGTTTCTGGTAAACCTGCTAAAAAAGATCTTGGTGGCAACTTTAGCATAAAACATTTGAGTGTGAGGAACCAAAATGTGAGGTTTTTATGTCAGTGTATTGTATTAAATTTGGCCTTGCAGAAGAAATGTCGTTGAACTCCATTCTTCTTTCTTTTGTGACCTGCTGGCTGAAAACGGATGAAGAATTAAAGCATTAAATTCCTGACATAGTTTGAGTATTCTTCCAAGAACCTTTACAAACATATTTCCTGTGGAACAAGCGCAGCAGTAATCTCTCTTCTGATAGCTGGGAACCAAGCCACAAGCTTTCAAGTAAAGATGATTTTAGTTGCTAACTTCCTAAATGACACAGTAGCAGGATCAAGTTTCGTACCCTTCTCATGCTTTCTAATAAAAGACTTCTTCACAGAATCATTGAGTGCGTTGAGTTGGTAGAGGCTTTCAAAGGTCATTTAGTCCAACCCCCCCTGCAGTGAGCCAGGGACATCTGGCACTAGATCAGGTTGCTCAGATCAAGGCCCATCAAGACTGGCCTTGAATGTCTCCAGGGTTGTGGCCTCCACCACCTCTTTGGGCAGCTTGTTCCAGTGTCTCACCACCCTCATGGTGAAGAACTTCTTTCTAATGCCTACTGCCTGCTGTGCTCTAGTTTAAAACCATTTGCCCCTCGTCCTATTGCTCCATGCCCTGGTGAACAGTCCTTCCCCAGCTTTTCTGCAGGCCCCCTTCAGGTACTGGGAGGTGGCTTTTAGGTCCCCCCAGAGCCTTCTCTTCTCCAGTCTGAACAGCCCCAACTCTCAGCCTGTCCTCATAGGAGAGGTGCTCCAGCCCCATGATCATCCTCGTGGTCCTCCTCTGCATCTTCAACCTTGATAAATGATGCAAACATACAGATTTGGTTTTGAACTTCCTATATGCTTCAGTTACTCAGGCACAGCGTGCATTTTGCATACCCATTTGGAAGTTAAATTTGTCTGGCCCATCACAGAAATGAACACACATATTTCCTAGGCAGGGAGAACCACAGTAGGACAGAGAAGCTTTGCTGTTCAGTCTCTGCCTGATTCAGTAATAGTCAGTTACCAGGATCTGATGTTGGTTATTCACTTGCTTGCTTTCTGCCTCACCGCCCCACAGCAAGTCTTTCATGGGAACAGCTATTTACAAGCTATCAGGCAAAATCAAGTGTCAGGTGAAGAAAACCCAAACATCAGGTATGGACAATTCACATAAAATGAAAGTGATGAAGTCTGAAGGCAGGATAGGATTTTGTCTAATTGTAGAACTTGCTAAGTTGTTTGTTTTTCTCTATGATTCTAGATCAGGGATTGTTACAATAGAATAAAAATAAGAAGGTGTTACATCACCTCTCAGTAGCTGACAATGCAGTTTTAGAGGATTATATTTGTATGTTTAATAAATGCATACTTTGCATTTCCTAATGATGCAGGAGAGTTATGCATATTCATCATGCCTTCTGCATCACTTACATAAATAACTTCAGTGTACAGGGCACTGAGGGTATTACTGAAATAAACCTGTTAGCTTTTCTAAATGTCAGTGAATTTTTTTATCAGCTGTGCCAAATTAAAGCCACCAGGTCTTTGAATTCAAAGGACACCATTTATTTCAGACCACATGAAGAAGAAACACCTGGTTCAGATTGCTTTCTAAGCAGAAATAATATGGCAATCCATAACCTGATGACCAAAGCAGTCTTTCCAGCATAATAGCTACTTTTTGAACTCATGTCAGTTTTGGGAATGATGCATTAAAGGATTACCAGAAAAAGAGACTCCTTTTAGATTTGGTGCTAGCTGGACCTTTTTGAAACATTGCATGTCATGAAGTGGAAAAAAAGATATGTTTAAAGCTGGAGTACATAAGAAAAAATATTTTAGTATAACCTTTTTCTTGTCTTAGTTTAAGATTGAAAGAGTTTCAGAGATGAAGCTTTGATGTTTCTTGCAATTATGCCTAGAATAGCCAGGCAGAAAATACGGGTTTGTCTTACAAATGACATTACAGACTCACTAATTAAAATGAATATAAATGACAAAGAAAATATCATTGAGAGATAATATTTCCTAACTTAATTAGTAATCATGTTTCAAAACACTGTTTAGCTAACAGGTCTTTTTTTTCCTAATACTATTTGTGAAAATGCATCTTTAGACTAGGTGGATGCTTTGTGTTTATGTTTGTGTAACCTCACAAAGATGGGGAATTAATGAAGCCTGATTTCCTGCAGATTTGTGCCCCGTTCCTTGTAACCTCCTGACCACAGAGGGCATCTTTTTAATAACTGTTTGTCCAGGCATTTCCAGACAATGATGTAACTGCAAAGTTTTGCCTGCCTTGTCCAGTGTGTGGGTTTTAGTTTGGGCATCCCTCCTTTTCCAGGAGATGATTTTCATAAAATTTACATTAACTTAATTGGCTTTTAGACTGATTGTGGTTGAAATTGGTCAGCTCTCTCAGGATTAAAGGAGGAAGATAGGAACATAGATAAATGATGCATTTTTTTCTATAAGGAGATGTTAACTTGCTGAGCTAAGAATGCAGAAATGGAGAAAAATTAGAAATTTAGGTATTACTTTAATTTTACCTTCTTTATGCATTACAACATCATTTTTAATTAAGCAATCCCATCCTTGTTTTTCCTTGGAGCTGCCCCGCTCCCTCACTTGATGAACAACAGCTCCTAATTTTTTTCAGTCCTGTTGGATGGAGGTGAGTCTTTTTACCTGTGTCTCGTGGAGTCCTTTCTGAAAATTATTCCCCCTCTGTCAATCGCTTCTCAAGTCCAGAGGTCCTCTGGGAGGAGCACAAGTCATCTGCAAAAAAATCTGAACTGTATAAACATAAAACAGAGTTCTGGAAAAACCTCATTTGGGTTAAAAACACAGTTCTCCCTGACTTTGGTTGCAGATATGACTGCTCCACATTTTATTCAAATAAGATGAAGTGGCTCAAATGTGACACCCAGGAGAAATTCAGCAACCGGTGTAGAAAGCCTGACATGACTTGCCAGCATCACAGAAAAGTGCAGAGACAGCTGTCATTTCTCCTGGGCAATACACAGTTGACTTAACCATCCTTTTCCCCCCTCTGTGGTCTTCTGACTATTTGTCTTCATTCTTTCCAAAATGTGTTAACTACAATTATGGTTTTAGAGAGTCAGTATTTTTCCAGTGTTTGATTTATACTGTAGCAGGGTTGTTCTTGCCCCATAATTGGCCAGAGGCTACGTGCTCATGTCCCAAGAGGAGTATAACTTGAGATACATTATTGTGATATTATCAGTCTGGTTTAAGATCAGAAACAGATTCAGGATGGGCTCACTCTGCTGGGCCACTGGTATTGAAAAAGTTTTGACAGGCTGATTTTGTATTGACAGACTTTGTGCCAAATAAAATACAATAAACCCTGCTTTATTGTATTGATTTGAGATGGAAACTCTTAAGAATTTATACTGGAGATGCTGTAATGAGAATCTAACAAAATGTAAGGGTAACTGAGATTTTTGAGAGGCTGATAAGGAAACAGAAAAAAGAACCTATCCAGAGTTCAGTTTTTGCTATAAATCAGGGAAGTGTAAAGCTTTGTAACAAAACTCCCTGTATTTTTACGAGTAGTTTAGTTAGGGAAAATGAAAGCATTTCCTCTGAAAGTCATTCTGGCCGAATTGTTTTAGACAAAATGTTTGAACAGTATGATGTTCTCCAGCATGGAAACTTCAAGTACAAGTGGTTGCTCTTTGGCAAAATTCTAAACAATTTAAAACCTAAAAATAGAAAGTGGCATTCAGTGCTAGACAAAGGTGGTATCATGAACTCTGTCCAATTTACATGGAAAAAAAGAAAACAAGGCTTCAGAGCAAATTAATTTTGTTTTTGCAACCTGTTTTTGCTGTTGAAGTGATTCTCTGAGCTTACAGGCTGTATGAATCATCTGATGTGGCCATCTGCCTGTTACCATGAATTTACATTTTTAATTGCAAATTAAATTGATTTTGTTAGCCAGCAAGTGGAATTTCCTAATAGTTCCTGAAGGCGACTGCGTGATTTAGGAAGCAATTTACAGCTTCAGATAACCTTTTCCTTACATTTACAATATTCATGTGTATATTCTTAGAGAATGTAAGCTTAAAATATGTAAATAATATAAAAATATGTAATAATGATTGTACTTGCATGGAACATTTTGTCTGAAAATCATAAATGTTGAATTTTTTTTGAGCGTATATTCCAGCAGTTAGTACCAAATACGTGGCATGGATTTTTTGTGAAAACATCTCACCAGGGCAGCCCTGATTCAACTAGCGGAGTGCATCGCTGCAGCCATGTCAGTGTGACACTGAGGTGTGCTGTGCTGTCACCTCCACTCAAGTGAATTTACATCTCCAACAGTGTGTAACTATTCTTATCTTTGTGTATGGATGGGGAAGTTCAGCCAAGAGGTGATGGCTTCTCTGAAGTCACGTAGCAAATGAGGATGCACCTCACTCCTGGGTTCTGCCTGCAGCAACTTCATTTCCAAACACTTTTTTTTGCCCCTTTTTTTTTTTTAATTTCTTTTTTTTTTTCGTGTCTCTGTGGGTGTTTCAGATTGCAAGTACACCTGCCATGCTCACTGCCGGGATCTGGTGCACCTGGGCTGCCGGCGGAATGGAAAATTAATGGACTGTCTCACTCCATATGACACCTTAGATCCATCTTACAGCAACGATCAGGTAATAGATCTTGTTGTTGTGTAATTACTGCTTTCTCTTGTCAGTTCTGTAATGAAGCATGGTCTGCCTGCCTCACCCAGCTGCTCGGGAAGGATGTCTCACTTAAGCATGGTTGGTGAAGCTAAATTTCCCACCCAGTGACGGATAGACCAGTAGCCAGCTACTGGTGGCTGGGTCACTCCTGCTCCAAGTAGTTTGCAGTTGAACTGGCCTAAAAGTAATCCCACAAAAAGGTTTCTTCCATCTTGGTTTGGGTGACTGTGAGGTGAGAGCAAGCATGTCAGGGAATGAGACTATGAGGATAGAGATAGTCTTTAGATAGACTCAGCCTCACCATGAGGCATCTTGCAAAGTGAGCTTGATGACCCAGGTGACTTGTGCTGCTCTATGTAGTACCATCAGGAGGCAAATTAGAACAAGGACATGACTGTTTGTGACCTTGAAGATCCTACTGTGGTTGGTGTTAATCCCCCAGTTTTCATCAAATCTCTCTTAGGGTCATTTCAAATTTCCTCCCCTGGATTCTGTGGCAGCTTCAATGAGTCACAGTGTGCCTCCTCATTTCCTTCCTTAAACCACCACAGAGCATCACTCCTTGTGTTTCACTCTTGACATCAGCACCTTTCTCTTTGTTCAGGGAACACATCAAAGCAGGACATTTTTGCATGCAGAAGGGGGTCCTCCGAGAAGGAGGTTCATACAGTGATAATGAGCTCTTTAGGATTTTATTGCTGTAATAAGGGTTGTCATGTGCTAATTAGCTTGCTCATGCTTCCTTGCATTTTTTAATACATTTACATTTTGTCCTCCACAAAATTCCACCTAAACTAAGTCATATTTTAAGCCTTTGAAAATTTACACCTAACCCATAAAAAACCCTGAGAGAGCATTAAAATTTCCCAGTGCTTTTGCTGAGCTTGATGTCTGCAATCCAAGTCAGCACTGAATTTTCTCTGCAAGTGCAACATTTATTTGGTAGGGGAGATGCTTGTTCCAACCACCCAAACTGTGACTGAGGACACAGTGCCTCTTGTGAGCTCCTCATGACTTGGTGTTGGCAAGAACAAAGGGGAATAACTAAGATGCTTCAAAGAAGAGTAGCAGGAATGGGAAAGAGGAAGGAAATGGCAAGGACAGGTTTTGGGAGTGTAAGTGACTATCAGCCAGAAAAGCAGAAAGAGAAGTCCACTAAAAGTTGTTCATACTCAAAAAGCCGTGTACACCTTGGCCATGATGGAGATAAGAAGATCTGGTGCTCTCTTGGGTAAAGTGGCAAGTCTCCATTTTCCTCTCTAGCTGTCTGAGTCAGTCTGTCAGTCGCCTGGCAGCTGAGACATGTAAGATGAGAATTCAAATGCTATTTTCAACATCCATCGACTTTGAAGCAACAATCATCTATGTAAACTAGACCTCCTACTGGGTGAAATTATTTTCTATGTGCAGGGCTGCCCCATCCTGACCTGGCTACCAGTGGAGACTGAAAGCTTTGGTTCCACTCTTTGGTCTGACACTTACCTGCTCATACACTTTGTCTTTCTCAACTGCCTTTGCAAAATTGCTTTTCCCTTCCATGCTAAAGTTTTCTTGACTTAATCTCAGCTTTAAGGTGATTTTTCCTTTCTGTTTAAAGTCTGAAGTTCCATCTCACATATGGAATTGAATAGGTTTTCAGTATAAGACTGTGAAAGAGGCAGAAGATAGGAAAAAGGCTGGTGTGTGCTTTTGGAGCAAATCTTCCAATTGTCCTTGTTCCCCTTGTTTTGTTTGGTATCAGCAAGCAGTCTTGGAGCACATAAACTTAATTCCCTTTCAGATTAATATTAAGCTGTTTCCTGAAACCTCTGAGAAGAGGAGCTCCAGGAGCCTATCGAAAGCCCTACAACCACTAATAGGCTTTCAGTCCACAGGATGAAAACAGAGATTGTCTTAAGTGAAACCTGTGAAGTGTTAATATTGAGGACTTTGGGTTCTCAGTGGCATTTACTTTGCTTTGCAGAGCTGCTTGTGTGCCATTGTAGTATTTGTTAATGTAGGCATCAAATACTTGGCACAGAACATCTCTAGTGAGAGGCAAGCTGACAAGTGCTTCAGTTATCCCTGCTTTTGCTTTATCTACATCGTGACTTTGAAAATCACATGGTATGCAAAACCAGTTAGTTTTGGATGAGTCATGCTAGTAAAATGCATAGCTGCAAAGACCATGTGTCGAATTGGGGATGTCCCATCCCCACAGTCAGTGTCGACTTAAAATGTGAAGGGATATGCAGAACTTCTCAAACTTTATAGTGCTTCTGAGAGGAATGTCTTGCTAGTTAGCCTTAGTCCGTCCTGGGCTTCTTGCATTTTCTTCCTACCGGGATAGCCATTTTGTTATGAAGTCTTTTTTTTTTCAAGAGATAAACAGATTTTATGTAGGAAAAGCACTGGTTTGAAGTTATTATTTTGTCATTCTTGTCCTGGTGCAGATCATATATTTTATGTTGAAGGGACACAACACCTTCATATCTGCTTAACTTCCTTCACACAGGATGATGATTGCTTTGAGTATGATGGTAGAGAAATGTTTTGAGACTCTGTATGTCCCATCTTAGATCTGTCAGGCAACATGAATATATCTCTCACTTTATCCAGGTGACATAAACAGCACTTCATCCTGCTGCAATGGCCTTGTGTCACCCTGGGTGCAGCAGCTCTTGTGGCCTTGCCATAGTTCCCTGTCCAGGATGATTATTCATGCCTGGACATGGTGGCATGTTCCCCATTGCCCTTCTGCTCCCAGTGGTGACAGTACAATTGCTTTTGGGCAGCACTGGTCAGGCAGATGTTGTGGCTCTTCCAAATGTTTGGAATGTTGGCTCTTCCAAAGCCAAATCAGCTCCAGTTTGCAACATGGCTCATGAACAGTGCTGTTAGCATGACAGAGGCTGGGTGTCCTCATGTGGATGGAATACCCTAAACTCCAAATAACCCTAAACAAACATCTTGTTGAATCATGATTTGAGGGATTTCCATCCTGTTCAGTTCTGCCAGCTACTAGAGGACTTCAATGCACCCGTGAGTGGTCAATTAGTTTCAAAATCTGGAATATGAACACACCGCTTGACCTCATTGAGAAGTCACTGGAGGTCAAAAGGCCTGATCTTTGAGCTCCTTTCTGTGTATATATATACACACACATAGATATTTAATCACAGAAAGGTCTAGAAAATTCCATTATGTAGCTATCTGGGAGATCACTAAGGCTGCAGGGTTAAACACTTGTGAATGAAACTCACAATTTCAAACATACCGCAAACATCTGATGACAGAAATACATGGCTCAGGTGAAAAGGGGATGGTGTTTTGTTAATTGTGTGGCCTTAAATTTTTCCCTCCAGTCCTCCTGAAAAAGCTTCCTATAGAGATTAAAAGGAAATTATGGATATAGATTCTCTGTGACCTTATATACAGAGCACTCAGGAAGAGCTGCCAGTTCTCTCCAAGAATAAGCAGAAGGCATGAATAGAGCTCCTTTCCATCCTCTCCTGTGCTTCCACATTGCCCATCACAGGAGAAACACCTTCTGACTGCCACTTCCTGCAGTTTCAAAGTCCAAGAAGTATCAAAGTCATTATTTGGATTTTCATTTCTCCTGTTGGTTTCTTTTCACCCCAGGCAGATCAAAATGTTAAAATTTCTTATGTATGAGCCACGGATACAATTTCTTGTCTCCTTCAAGGTGGTGTGCCTTTACAAGGAAGCCTCACCGTGCACAAATTGTCCCAAAGACAGATGGTCGTGGGAGATGAGGTTGGTAAGTGAGGGCTGTCCCAAATGTCTTGGATAATAACAGCCCTGAAGTTGCTTCAAAATATATGGATCTCCTAAGGAGAAGACCACAGTGTGAAGACACAAGCTTCTGGCCCTGGATGGGCACTGAGGTTATAATCTAAATGTAACTGAAAGTGGAAGTGGTTTTGGTTCTTTCCACACTGAGGTGAAGTAGGTTGACACCTTTCCTTCCAAAATTAACCTCCATGGAAAAAAAACCCACAAAACCAAAACCCCTACAATACAGAGCAAAATATCATGATGAAGATGTGTACAGCTCTTGATTAATAATGACAGCTGTTGTCAAGGTATTGATTACCTTCCTCTACTAACTCTTCTGTGCATGTGCACTGCACAATGGGCATGGGTTTTAGGGCTTATGTGTTTCAGCTCTGTCTCAAAACTGGTTAAGTTTGGTAATAGTTGAAAGGAAAAAAGGAAAACTGAATTATGTTTGTTTTGGCAGGTAGAGGGTGATTTCCTTTTTCCAGTGACTGGGAAAACTTCTAAAGGTGCACTGAAGCTGACTTAAATTGTACTTTTTTCTATTGTTCAGGCCACTGTTAGAGAAATCCATTTGTCGAAGATAAAAGCCTTGACAGAGTACATAAACTAGAAATGAAGCCTAAGCTTTCAATAAATAATTTGAAAATATCGATGACAGCTCTTTGGGCACAGCCATCTGCCGCCTTCCTTCACAGGAACACTGACTTAACATCTTTAAATTATAAATTAATTGCAACATTTTTAAGAAGTCTGATTTACTACATCAGATATTTGAGCCACTTCAGTATTTTCTGTTGTAGGCATCATGGAACAGTCTGTTTGGTTTGTTAGAGCAAATGGAATAAATGCTTGGGCTGGTGGTCACTGAGGCAGCAGGTGAATATTGCAAGTAGGACTAATCCAGAAGACACATTTAGACAAGGAGGGCTTTTTAAAATTAAAAGTGGATCTCAAAGCCCAATAAGAAAAGTCCCGATGAGGCACATGGCAAGGGAATCTGTATTATCATTCCACCAAAAAACATAATACTAGAACTAATATTTTTAACAGAGTGGATTTCAGCTTGTTGGCATCTGATTTCTTCTTCATGTTGTAGAATAATTAGGAATCATGTGACTACGTCTCTATGATTTTTAAATGTTACTTAAAACTCAATCATTATGATCAGCACATCTGTCTTTAGGGGTTTTTTTTTTAAGCTGTAGATATTGGTATTTTTTCCCATTTAGAGTACCTGGATAATATACAGGCCTGACCTTTCAAAGAGAAAGGTAGTAGGCTCATTGCTCAGAAAACACATTGCTGAAACCCAGAGATCAATTATTGGTTGTTTAGCAACCAAATCAACTCCAGTTAAACAGCTCTGATTTTCTAGTTACATAGAAGAAGCAGACAAGTCTTCATATTACAGGAAAATAATGCTATTTAAAATGCACTTTTTTTGCACAGTTACATGTTTTTTTAAGAGGCTTGCACAGTCTCCCTAGAAAATTATATGTGCTTCCTTAATAATGTGGGCAGCTTCCACCCACCATTTTGTCAGTTGTTATAATAAGATCAATGTTCTTTCATCATTTATTTCCAATACAGGCTATTCTTATCATGGCAAATTTTTCTACAGAAATCCTTTCCAGTTCCTGCTGTCAGTGCTGTGGTGGATGTAGGATGTGAAATACCAACTACAGTTTTTTACTGGGGCAGTTTCCTTCCTAATTCAAAGTTATTAATATCTCCCCTGGTGTCTCAGCAGGCTCAACAAAGTACAGATGTTCGTTCACATTACAAATTTAATACAAGTAATATAGGCTTGCATGTCCCCTGTGTTCCAGCAAGTTCTGCGATATTCAGAAAGCATTATCTAATCATACTGGGGAAAAAGTTCAAGGAGAACTGATCATCTAAAGCATTAGGTTTATGCTTTGTGTCGGTCATGTAGTGTGGTAAGTTGCACACTGTTGTAAGGGGTGGCCAGGTTCTGACTGAGCAAGCAGTGGGGGGGTGCAGGCAACAGGCCAGGATCCTGAGGACTGAGCTTGTAATAGTGTGCAGTGAAGAGATCAGAACATGGTTTGGTTTTTGTCTTTAGGGTAAATTTTAAAAGTGCAAATCAAGACAATGATCTCTAGGACAGTTGAATTTGCTGGAGCATGTGTAAGCAAATAGACATTGACTCACTGCATCAAGGCCTGCATGCTTAAATAGGGGCTATTTTGCTGTTCTGTGCTGTAGGTTATGATTGTACATGGAAGTTGCCCAGTTGCTGCAATAAGTATTAAGTGCCTTTCTCAGCCCTCAAAACATGCAAAGAAAATGAACTTGGGCTGTGAAATAGGCACGTACAGAGTAAGTCTGTGAGTCCATCCCAATGCAATCCTAACATTGACTTTTTCCTGAAATTCACATGCTGAAGATGACAGAAACAGAAACTTTGCCTTTTTGTTAGAGATAGGCTGTTAGAGATAGGGTGACAACACTTTTCATTCTCCCCTCACAGCCTGATGATTAGTTATTTTATATCCATAAAAGCTCTCAACTAAAATGGAATTACCAGCAAATGCATCAGGTCTGTCCTAATCTATTAAACCACAGGGGTGACTGGTTTCTGAGCAGGATGAGGGTTCAAAGAAGTATTTAATACCACACATTTTCTAATGTGCTTGTTCATGAGGCTGATTTAATTTTGAATTGAATGTTCATTGAATGGGCTAGTGACATGACTCCAGACTAGTTAATAAATCCTACGTAGACCTGACCTAAGCACGTAACAAGACAGCAATGAGAGCTGGTTAGAAAACATCAGAGCTGTTGCAAAACTCTCATCCCGTTTTCTCATCCAGACTGCCTAACATATTCTTGGACCTTCACACCTGATCTATCTCTCTCTTTTTTTTCCCCCTGCAGTAGCAGGCTTCTTTTGTTGACTTATGGTGTAAGCAGCTGTTGGAAAGGTACAGAGAAGATATTGCTGCTGCCTTTTGACTCAGTGTTTTGCATGATGCAAAACATTCCCTGGTGGGGAAGGAAGGTGGGGAGTGGTTTTTTATTATTTTTAATGATAACATTGCTGGGTGAAGATATGAGAATATTTGTTCCCAGTCTTTGATCCAAGTAGCTTGCCAAACAACAGCCCCACAAACAGCTGCTAGGAAAACAGGTAGAGAACAGAGCCCTATGTTGTTCCAATGCAGTCCTGTTTGCCTTACAGGAATGCAAAGCCTTGTTTCCCAGAAAGCAGGAATCAAACAACATGAGGTAGTGTTTTTCCTTAGTGATTCGTGGCCTCCTCTCACCGGGGATGCTTCCTAAAAACTTTCCTTCGGACTCTTCCTCGGTGCTTGTCTATTCATGTGAGCTCAGTTTCTTCCCAGTTTCGCATGTGCTACATTGTGGTTCCCCTTCTCCCAGGGATCTTGTTCTACAATGAAGCTCCATTCTCATATGTGTTGTCTCATGGCAGTCTGCTCCATGGGAATTGTGAATAAGAATTTACATATTCCCCATTTACTCTGCATATAGTGTGTATGAACATGTAAAAATTCAGTGACGTGATAAGTGCTAATGCTTCGATATATGTACCAGGAAGGAGGAAACTGTCAACAGTTGCTAGGTTATTTAAAAGGAATGACAGTGATGCCATGCTAGTTAAACTTGTGGGGAGCAGTCCTCTTGTTCCTACCCAAAGAATAAAGAAGCAGTTGGCTTTCCCAGGACCAACACATGCTGGGTTCTTGTAGCACCGGTGGGAGATATCAAGAAATAGTCACTTCATTTTGTGTTCTTCTCTCTTTGTATTTAAGCTCTTGTGAGCTTCCATTCCTTCAGCATAGATACCTGTGGGGATTCTGTATTTCCAGTTCCTGTGACCTTCTGATCTGCTACTGCCAAGCAAAAGAAGCTCCCTGGATACAAAAGTCTGTTACACTGTTTCTTCTGATCACAGAGACAGAGCTGTAAAATGTATACTCCCACAAGGTTTTTAGGTGTGGTTTGTTCAGATCAACAAGGGAACATGCTAGTGATCAGCTGAGCTTTTTTAGTGTTTTTTATAATTACTTTTTATTTCCATGAATGGTTATATCACAGAGGATTTAATGCTTTCAAAAATGAGATAAAGTTGCTTCATCAAAGATATACACCTTACATTATAGTTGTGATAATCCAGATGAGATTTTTGATCCAGAGGTAGTTCGGTAGCTTGATCACCTTTCACCTGTGACCTTTGGATTTCTTATGACTGTTGGTGTCCTGTCTCTTGATTGAGAGGCCTCTCCTAAGGTTATGTTTTAAATCAGCTCCTGGCACAGAAGATACTGGAGCCATGCTACTTGGCAGGTGGACAGTGCCCTGAGAAGACAACCCCAGATGGCTTGTCTACCCTATCTGGGTAATCTCTAAAGAAAAATGGAAAGTCACCTCCCTTTTATGTTTGAGAAGAAATCTTTAGTAATAGGACTCCAAAAGATCTTCAAACACACACGTTACAACTGGTCTTGTGAACTAATGGAGACCTGCAGATGTCCATTTCAGATATTTTTCCTACTAATGTGCTACATTCAGCTGGATAACTGGATACAATTATTTGCTTTGCCTAAATCAAATCCTGTGCTTCCTTATCTCTGACAGTGCTTGTATGTATGTAGCCATGGTCAATCCCCTTTTAAGGCTTTTTCTCCTCTGTCAAAGGCTTTGTTTACAGCAAGATAAAAATTATTATTAATTATTTGCTTTACCATCCGAGTGAGAAGAAAGCAGAGGTGATAGTTACCATGCGGCAGCAGGAGGACATCAGCATCATGCAACCTGCCTGGAGCTGACCTCACCTAGCTGGCATTGAAATGAAATTATATTGTCTTTATTTCAATAAGCTTTTCTATCACAACTGCCTTATCAGGCAAGGCTGAGAACTACTTTTACATTTTGCAGTACTCCTAAACTTTTTTTAGGGGAACATTGCTCAAGTCCATGCTACTTTCTAAGTTTTTCATTTGTAGTGTCTCTCCCCTCGACCTTCCTTTGCCATCCTGACTAGTGTTTTCCTTTACATTAACCTTGAAGAGAGACTTCCTTATCTGCATATATGACTAATCAGAAAAGTCTTACGGTTATTATAAAGCAATTTGTCAAAGGTAGGAATTAGAGCATGAAACTAGGACTGAGAAAGACAGATTTACAGTCCTTGCTCTACTAATGACTGATTAGATATGGCCTTGAGCAAGTTAATTTGGCCTAGGTTTTCAGATGTGCTGATTTAATTTTTAGTCTTTTGCTTCCAGCTTTCTTTACTTCTTCTAGGGGCAGGAAGGTGCCCACAGTATGCAAACTTGCTATTTCATTTTGCTTCAAATATTTCTCAATCTCTGGAATCAGAAGTAGAAAAAGTCTTTTTGGAAATCGGGACATTGTGAATGATGCTTCTTGCTTATCTGCTGCTTGTACTCACGCTGAGGATAAGATCTTTCTTGCATAGGATTATGGGTGAATAAATGGACTGTGTGGCTTTACACTTCTATGAATATTCCTGAATTTTTTGAAGAAAAACAAGAGTGAAATCTTAAAACTGAGGATTATAGATAGGCAGAATTCAGTAGTAACTCACTATAAGAGAGCAAGAGTGGCAAAATCTTTGACATCTGTGTTTGTGAACTATTCCTCACAACTAATTGATATTGCAAGAGACAGGAACAGTTTATTGGAGTGAATTAATACAAGAAATAAATGTTTTGGAAATACCTAGGATACATATTTCCAGCTCTGATTAGTTGTAATTCTCTTTGGGGGTAGATCAGGGGTCCTTTCCTTTGGCTGAACTACCTTTCAGAGATCCTTCACTCCATCTTCCAGTAGGAACCTCATGAACTGTGTGGGCTACACAGCTCTCACAGCTTCTCCTAGATCACTCACACTCAAGTTGCTTGGCTTCATCCTCTTACTGCCATGTAAGGACATAGGGCAAAAGGTTGCCCTATTCCTCCCATAAGAGTACCATATGCACATGCCACATGGTGTGGGGCTGGAGAGAGAAAAGACCTTCACTGGTAAAGAAGGAGGAAGAGAGAAAGGGAAAAGGGACAAAAGGGTCTGACACGAGCCGTCTAAATTTTTTTTTCCTTGTCTTTCTTTTCCTTGTCTCTCTCTGTCTCACATCATGCACTCTGGACCTCCCAGGGTCCAGAGCCTTGAAGATCATTACATTAGGTTAGACAGTGAAAAAGGAGTCGTAGAACCAGCAGAGCCAGTGTAAAGGCAGAGTTTTGCTGCCAACAGGTCCAGTTTCGGTGACAGTTTATAAACATCTATTAACCATCTTCTTTTGTCTTCATGGTGCCTTATTTGGACTGAGATTGCCTGTTAGGGAGTCAGCACAGCATGTCCCAAAGCCAGGACAGGAACTGCCCCACATCCTGAGCCAGAAAGAGAGGTCAGCAGACATATCAGGGGGCTCTGATTTGAGAAAAGTGTGTGTGCCTCCAGCCTGCTCACCCCTGGGCTGCCCTCATTTTAAGATGACTTGGGCATGGTCCAATGGTTGGCCGCATTTCATAGGCAAGTCCTCTAGATCGTGCTAAAGTACTGTGTATAAGAGCATTCTTTTCCTGGTCATTCCACTTTCTGCCCCACAAAACTTTCATTTTTTCGGTCACCTGTGGATTTTGGCTGCAATTAAGGAGGAAGAAATTTTTGGCAGTTCTGCTGTAGTCCAATTTGGCAGTTTCACTGGGTACTTCCAGTAATTATCTCTGTGTCGCAGATATGCACTCAGTGCCAGTTTTTAGGAAAACTTTCCACCTTTCTGGCATTTAAGTGAGGAAACAGATTCTTTAGGAAATTGTTTTCCTCTGAAAACAATTCCCCCCTTCTTTACAAGTGCTATCTGAGGTCCTTTGGAAATGGCTGCATGTGAAATTTGAAATAATACTGATTTGCAAATCATTTCAGTAGCTGACAAGCAGAATCTGCTGGGGGAGGCTGCTCTGCCAGAGCAATTTGGAGGCAGTTTGCTCCACTTCCCAGCCGTCTGCTCCTTTTTGGCAGCCCATCTTGTAGCCCAGATGCCTGCAGTCTCTTGTGCAAGTTATGAGCTAGACAAACTTCACACTCTGCCCTGTAAATGCACCTCAGCTTATCATCCATGCAAAAAAATGGACCTATCAGGCTGCCCTTTTTCCTTCCAGAATTATTTTATAAATGGATCCAATAAAGATGGATTATGAATGTACAGTGTGCTGGTCAGGCTCCCTCCCAAGGAGGTGGGCAAATCACTGAAGTTTCCTGGTAAGGGTATTTGCCCAACGGCAGAGCAGTGATGAAGGCTGCCAGCCAGCCTGAGCAATAGCAGGCAGGGCTTTGAAAGCAGCAAAAATACATAGATCCTCCCATAAGAGCAGATGCCCAAGCAGATGCTAAAGCCACACTGAGGACCCCACTGGGCGCAGCTGGAGGGGGTCATGGCAGGAGATGGCTTCCAGGATGTGAATCTGAAATTCTTAGCGTTGATGTGTCTCTCTTTTTCAGATTCTCATAGCGTTGCCATAACCCTCTTTTTAAAAGCTTTGCAGAGTTTTCTGAGGTTAATTTTAAAACAGGTTCTTTGAAACAGATTTTAAAAATACTTTCAGACCCAGAGAGCATGAGCTTTTTAGCATTGTTCTTCTGTGATGTTACATTTGGTGACCTTTCTGACATATTTTGAGTACTGCAAGCAGACTGCACGTTCACTGATTACTTTCTGACATTGAAGTACAGCCCATCTTTCAATTACCCTCTGACTCTGCTTTTTTTGGTCTCATATCAGGGGAGAGGAGGAGCACCCTCAGTGTTAAATAACTTACATATATGGATATACAGGCTCATCTGTGCATCTGTTGAGTCACAGAAGCATAACATCTCTTTGGCAATGTATTGCTGCTATGGTTTCTATCCAGGCTTGGGACTCCAGACATCAAGTGCAGGTGGGAAGATATGTTGTTGCCCCATGATTATGTGGGGGTCTGGTACTGCCCTGGTGGGACAAGAGGTAGAGGGTAGATGATGGAGACAGCACACAACTGATGTGAATAAGCATTGATCTGCAGAACTTGAAGACAAGATGTGAGGAACAAACCAAAACTTGTGCACTGTTTTTGATGGGTGCAGCTTTTTAACAGTTGACATTGGTGATACTGCCTTTACAATGGAAGACCTGGGATTCAGTTGGTACGTGGCACAAAAGAAAGTGCTTCTGGCTCACACAGTTTGGGACTTTGTTTCCTGGAGTATTTTCAGTTCCTCTCCTCCGTGTTACTTTCTGACCTCTGACCAGTGACATCATACTTCAGTACTGCTGCAGTAGTGTCCGCTTAGCCTGGTGCTCAGCCTATTTTCCTCCTGGGGAGCTCCATTTTGCCTGGAGGGGTGGCTCAGCTTATGAAGCAGCTGCTGTGCAGTGGCAGATTTCAGCCTGGTGCTCTTAAAATAAAATAAAAAATAATCGGAATTGGTTCCACTTTATCCTAATCATCTAAACCCTAAATTGAGGCCATTCAGCAGCTGCTTGATGAACAGCTGAGCCTCCTGTGCAGAGGGACCAGGAACCTCTGGGAGATGGGCAGGGCAGGCTGATAGCAGAAGGCAGAAGTAATTTCTTCTGTCAGACCTCAGTCTTGGTGTGCAATTGTGTGGCAAGTCTCAGCACCACAGAGAAAATCAGAGTCATGGGAGATGTATTTACCAGCCTGTAACACAGAGTTTTTATGTCAGTGACAGAAAAGAGAACATTTTGAAACAGTGTTCAAATGTTATGGGAAAACAGCTATATTTAGCAGCTCTAAAAATTGCTTGGTACCAGACATGAAGGAAATGGCTGTGGCAACCTAAGCTCCTCCAGTTTCACCTGTTGCAGTGTTTCTTAAGTCTAGTAATACTTATAAAATAAGTAACAATGCCATTAAACCTTCCCCATAAGAGGTGTAAACAAACTCAAATTTACTTTCCAAAGCAGCTATTGCTGAACTGTGGATTGACCTTGAGCTATGTCGATTTGCTGTAATGCAAACCATCTGCATGCTGAAACAATTAAAGCCTTCAGATCTCCTAGGAGTTTCCTTCCTCCAATTATAAATTATGTGCTGTGGTAGAACTCAGAGGTAAACAGCTAGTTAGCGTGGACCTCTGTGTCTCTGTAATTTTATGGTGTAGCCCATACAAAACCATTTCTATGTGAAGCAGCAGTCGGCTTTCAAGTAGAAAGTATAGCATATGCTTTGCGGCGAATGCTGGAGTCATAGCTTGTACAACAAGCCTGAGTTAGACACATCTGCTTCGCCTCCTCTGCTTCCCTTCCCCCAGCTTCTCCTTCTGATGTACCTTTTTTTTGGTGATTTTAAACCAATTTTCGGTAGAGTACAGGACCTGCTGGAGAGACCATGCTTAAATACAGACTGTTCTTCTAGAAAAACACCTGTGCATGTGCCCAACTTAAACCCTTCTGCCTGCTCCAACAGTGGGATGTGAATAGTGCTTCTGGGACTCTGCCCATGTCTGAAAAAAGGGATTGGATCACAACTGCAAGTAATTTTATAAAAATCTTGTTTATTTTACAGCTATCTTGGTTTCCAAAAGCTCAGAGTTTAAAGCTCCTTAAAGCCTTAAAAAATCAATCTATGTCCATGGCATCAGAGTTTGGGCACGGCGGCACTAGGAAAATACCAGAGGTGTTGTTTTTGTAGCATCTCTGCAAAATTTGCTATGTCCCACAAGTGGAAAAATTTCATATTAAAAGCTCTGTGGTGGAAAACTTTTTTTCATGTGTTCTTCCACCATTTCTCTCCATCTGATTGATAACAGTACTAAAATTTCAAATCATCCCTTTTCAAATCACAGTGAAGAGTAATCACCCAATCTTAGTGAAGTGAGAAAAGAGTTTTGCTTTCTAAGAACAGTGGGGCTTTTTCCTTATTCTTCTGAAACAGCCATGACCATGAAACAGTCCATCCATCAAACCCATTCTTTTCCAGTTTGGTGACCAAGATGTCATGTGTGTCAAATGCCTTACACAAGTCCAGGTAGATGATGTCAGTTGCCCTTCCTTTGTCCACCAATGATGTGACTCTGTCATAGAAGGCCACCAAATTGGTCAGGCATGATTTGCCCCTGGTGAAGCCATGTTGGTTGCCTCCAGTCACCTCTGTGTCATCCTCCGTGTGTTTTTGCAGCACCTTCAGGAGGATCTGCTCCATGATTTTGTCAGGCACAGAGGTGAGAAATGCACTGATTTGCTGTTAAAGAGGGCCCACAAATGAACTCACATGTAAAGTACACACCAGACCCAAGGACTGAGCTGGAGAGCTGGAATACTTGTCCGTGTAGGAACAAATCCTACACTGTAGGTCAATTGTAGCTCATATGATGTGTGTTATGTATAAAGGGCTATCTCTAAAAAACAGGCAGAAGTAGATCAAATGTCACATTTACGGTCTCCTTTGAGATCTGAATACTAGCCTGTATCTGGCCAATGCTGGAGGCTAGAGAAGTAAAGAGGGTCTTGGTCATGCTCTGCATTGCACAGATGGGGGAAGGTATTAAGCTCAAATCAGTCATGAAGGAAGCATTTCCCAGCTTACAAATACTGGCCTTTGAGACGCAAAAATATCCTGCTTGTATTTTATTTTTACAACTTTGGTAGTTTTTTTGTTAATGAAACAGATATGAGTAAGTTACGTCAACTTGCCATGCAGCATCCCAGGGCTCAGGCTCTGACCTCTTCACCCGTGGCAGGACCAGATGTGGCAGCAGGCAGAGACATAAAAAGCTTCTTTCCCTCAGGGTAGGATGGTTCTTCTGCTACATCTAAATGAAAATGTGGCTTATTTTCCCTCTGGTTATTTGTTCTTTCCCCAAAAGTGCTGTCACTGTATGAGTAATAAAATCTAGGTAGAGGACAGCAAGAGATGCAAAGAAGCAGGAAACCTCTGACAAGCCTACAGCCCAATGCATTCTGCAATTCTGTTAGACTTCTCCTTGATGTAAGGTGTCCACTCCTTCCCTTCCTCTTTCCTTTGTATGTGAAGTCAGGAGGCTGACTTTAAAGCTGCTAAATCAAAGATTCAAGATGTGCTACAGTTTAGAAAGAAAAAAAAAAAAAGGCACCACAGTATATTCTTTAGTTGCCCTTCCATGTAGTATACAGATCCCATAAGTATCCTTTTTAATTTTTCAGTGCATTTTTTCTCTAAATCTTCCTTGAAAAATAGAAGCTTACATCTCAGTTTTCCTAGACCTCTGATCTTTTCCCACCCACAGATATGTCTGCACATTTGTTCTGTGATTTTCTGGAACTGTGGATAGAAAAGTCTGCTTCTTATTTCAAAAGCTACCCTTTTTTTTTGGGGGGGAGGGATTTTACTTGCCAATTTGCCAACATATCACTTGTGTTTTTTCCAGTTCCTGCATTCCCATCTCTTCTTTAAACAGGCCTGCTTTTTTCCCCTTGCAGTGCAGTTAAGAAGAGCACAACAGCAAAGGTTACTAGCAAGCCTTAGGGTGAATGGAACATGGACCACAGGTGAAGCTAGAATAAAGGCTGATTCAGGAAGAAATATTTAAAGGTGGCCACGTCCTACTTAAAAATGAGAAAAAAGCTAACCTTGTACAGGGTGGGGAAAAAAATAATTACCTTACATTAACAGCTGGCAACTCCTCAGTGGCCTGCTGGGCTGGCAAGCTGGTGGGCATCAGGAGCACACAAGCTGGGCTGCCCTGCTGCAGCCCCCAGCATTACAGCCAGTGGGGCTGGCTCAGCAGGCAAAGGGTGGACTGGATGGATTAGACAGGCATGTCAGCAACAGGTTGTCAGATCCGCTGTCCTGTCAAACAGTACTGGGATGCTTGTCTTCATGGGCTCTTTGTCAGGATGATTTATGAGAAAGTTCTAAGCTTGCCAGGACAGTTTCTAGGGACTTTCTACCATCTATCACAATCAGTCTTACTAAACAGAGGAAAATGTCACCTTGCACGCAACATGGCAGGACATTTTCTTGTTCTTTATCTAGGAAATGACAATGTGGCTGTGATTCTCTGACCAGAAGATCCCTTCCCCCCACCAATTCCCAAGTTTGAGGACAGATGCTGGGAATCAGATTGCAGCTACAGCACATTAGGGCTCACATTTTCATGGTATCCACAAAACACGCCAAGCTTCCACAGTTGTGGTTTCTATACTTAAAACAGAAGGTCCTAGTTAATTTTACTGCCTGGCATGTTTTTATATACTGTTAGAAATTAGGAAGAGAATTAAAAGTAGGAGAGTGTCTGTTTTTTGTACACTTTATTATGGAATATTTCCTTAAGATTATATTCTCTTGTATAGCAGCTTTACAGCATAACCTGGTAAGATGAGGGTGCTTACAAAGACTTAGATGACAGCACTCCCCAGCTTCTGAGCTTCTCTCATGCCAATCTTAACTTCTTACACTATTGACTATTCATGTCAATGGGACCATGAGAGTAAGGATGAATTCTTCCCTTGTTTAGTGAGTCAGGACTTTGGGGAATGCTGACAGACTCGTGACCTGACATTGTTAGGGCTGGCTTTTGGCATAAACTAAGTTGGCCGCTGGTGAGAGAACAGACTGCTAGATAGATAGTGGTGTTCAGCTTTGAACTATTGTTACTTTTGGCAGATCCACTGATCTGTCTATGTCACAGTAATCCAGCCTTTGTGACACGAGTAAGAGGCAGGACAAGACTCACTTTGATACAGCTCTTTGAAACCCTTTGATTAAGCAAAAGACATTTGAAAATATTTGTTTATAATTTGTAATGTAAAATCTACTTTTTCTTATCTGTGACAACAAAGTATCTCTCTAATAATGCAGTTTATAGTCAACTACTAGCCAATGTGCCTGCTTTGGAGAACACTTCTGGCTAATTAGGATGCAAATAACTTGTGGAAAAATGCACTTGAGTAGAATATTACTTTGCAAGCTTCATCCAAATCCTTTCAAAGGCAGTGTGAATCTTTTAGTCCTTTCTAGTGAGTCTTGGTCAGTAAGAAGATTGGTGCTCAGGTGTGGTGAGGAGGCCAGACTCCATTGCAGCATCTTCAAAATGCAGAAACACTCCCTTGGTGAGGGCTGTACTTGCAGTCTTACCCTGGCCGGTCTGAAGTCATCTTGCTAAACTGAATCAACAACACCCATATCTTTTTCATGGTAGAAAGGGATATTGCTTGAAGTATTCTGGGAAAATGCCAAGCTCTAAACCAGGAATTATAGTGATTCCAAAAGCATCAGGAAGGATATGGTTTTATCTCTACAGGTTTAGGTTAGAACCAAGGTATAGTCTGCAATCCTCCAAAGCAGACTATACATGTGGGTGCATGTGGGTGTTTAAAATTGTGTCTAGCTCTATTGATCTCAGAATGACTGTGTCTGTGGGTAGGTGACCACATGTTTGCAGCACTGTAAAAAAGGGGACAAGTATAATCGATTCTTTCCATCCTCTTTTTATCTCACTTCAAAATAATATAGGTCTGACTCCCCTGATCACAATCCCAGGATGGTATGAGGGAGGTGAACTTGCTCTGGGTTCTGTTATCTGTGGCAAGTTTAAGCATGGTAGATGAAGAGCACAGATTTGGTGCATGACCACAAGTTTGTGAACACGTGAGTAAGAAAGTAGCTTTTTTTTAGTTTTCAGGTATGCCTTTAATTTTGAGAATTTTGGATGGAAGAGGTACGCTAACAGGACATAGGGACCAGGCAGAATTACGAATTTTGGGAGCTGGAAGAGGATTCCTGATAATGCTGTCTAAGGTTGCATCTGCCATGTTGTTATGGTTTGAGAAAATGTATTGTCATTTAGACTACTGTTCTATCACCCAATGACCCCTCCCCACCAGCAAAAGGGAATCAAGGAAAGCAAGGAAACGTGGGAGTTGAAACTTAAATAGAATTAATAGAATAATGTAGTAGAATCATAGAATGTGCTGAGTTGGAAGGGACCTTCAAAGAACATGTAGTCCAACCCCCCTGCAGTGATCAGGGGCATCCTGCACTAGATCAGGTTGCTCAGAGTCACATCAAACCTGGCCTTGAATGTCTCTAGGAATGGGGCCTCCACCACCTCTCTGGGCAACCTGTTCCAGTGCCTCATCACCTTCATGGTGAAGAACTTCTTCCTAATCATAGAATCATAGAATGGTTTGGGTTGGAAGGGATCTTAAAGATCACCTAGTTCCAGCCCCCCTGCCATGGGTAGGGTGTCCTCTCCTCTCCCACTTGCTCTAACATGCACATCAGATACATCCATCAAATAAATCTGTACCTAACTATTTTAATTTCTGCTCCTCCTTCTCTCTCCAGGACACAGAGGACATGACAGGGTGACAACTCACCCCCAGGGACTCAAAAATCTATCCTCAAAGAAGAAAATATGTTCACTCTAAGTTTTTCCTACTCTAGTTTAAAAACATTGCCCCTCGTCCTATTGTTACATGCCCTTGCAGTAAAGTAAGTATAATAGGATAAGACTAAATAATTAGAAGTAACACTAAAGAACCATTATTACTATAAGATACACACAAATTATACTCAGCTGATTTTATCAGTGCAGTACCAGCATTGCACATCAAGTGTCAGGCCCTGTAAGTGCAACGGGGAAGGCCCCAAGGGTCCTGCACCAGGGCAAGGAGTTTCTCTGGACCAACGCTATCAAGGGAGAAAGAGAGGGAGAGACAGCAAAACTACACAACAGACTTTGTAATTTATATTGAATGTGAAATTCATGGTATGAAATACTCTGGCCACCTTGGGTCAAATGCCAAGGCCTTGCTCCCTCTCATCCCTGCAGCTGTCAAGGCTTGAAAACACCGAGACCTTGAATCTCACACAGCCTAGCTGGCTATAAAGTAAATATTTTCACAGATTCAGATACTAGAGTATTATAGAAGTGCATTTTTCCCCTAGCATCAGAAGAGAATTTAGTTCTGTGTCGTTCAACCCAAGGCACGTAGCAAATGTATGTCCCTGTGGCATTTCTGCATGAGGAGATGGGGAGAGGCTGTTTATCTGGCTCCTGTTTGCTTACAGTCTGCACTCATATGCCTGGGTGGCTGGAACAACCTTGTTTGAATTAACAAGTCTCAATCAAAGTATGAATCAAAGGGTAATTGTCATGGCTGCCAGTGGTACTAAACAGACCTGAGCTATTAATTCAAGATAAGTAGGAGAAACAAGTAAACAGAAAGTTTACTGGTGTAAGGAAGCTACAAGTCTGAGTGGACATTCTGTGCTGGTTGTATTTCAACTTTATTGCTTTGCTTTGATCCTTTGAAATTACCACTGTTTTCAGCTAGAATGTAGGAAAAAATAAATCCACATGATTTCTGAATTACTTTTCTGATTTTAGAGGGACAATCTGTTAGTCTTTTATTCTTTTGCAGCCCATCATTTGTTAATGAACATCATAGATTAATTATGCTTCCCTGAAAATACATTAGAAATAAGCCAAATTCAATGTCCTTTTAGGTATGAACCCGTTTCAGTTTTAGTCCTAAGCGTATCTTAAGATTTAGTATGTCCAATAGGGACTAATCATGGATAAAACTATGTCCACGGTCATGGTCCATTTACAGGATCAGGGCTGGCACTGGCAAAGACACAGGAAAGTGGAAAATAAGAGGGAGAGAATGAACCACAGGATTCCATGAGTGACCAGATGGGTTCCTGAAGCAGACAGGGAGTCGGGGCATCTTGCTAATTCATAGTAATTATAAATACTACCTGGATCATTGATGAAACTCTTCCTCCAAAACACTTGTGACACCAGGGGATGCTAATGTAGGTTTAGCGAGAGGTAAGGAAGTATAGTCCCTATACTGGCCCTTTTCATCCCACAGCAAATATGCTGCTTCTCTTCACTGCTCTGGCTCCACTGGAGCCAGCTCCCCGGGCTGCAGGGCTACCACATGTTCTACTTACTGAAGCAGGTTCCCTGGGTTTCATCCAGGGATGACTGAAGTCACGGGATGTAGGAAATGAGCAACCTATGGACTCTTCTTTTGTGATCTCCATATTACTAGTTTTATTTTAATAGAAATGTAGTCTCAAATGCTCCAGGACCATCCCAAGCCCATGCTCTGTCTTGCTTGCTTGCTCCTTTGATCCACTGCCTTTTGATGTAGTCTGGCAAAAATCCAGAAGAAAGACCAAGGGTTGTGTGCAGACTGAAGCATTGCAAGACCCCAAGCCAAGCAAATGTTTAGTAGCTTTTGTATTTTAATGAGTCCTCCCAGTTTCTATGTCAGAGGGCTGAGGGGGTGTTTTAGAAACATGTAAACATCATGCAGATGCTGATGGAGTTAATGTAAACTCCATAGGATGTTTTATCAGTTGTCCCTTTGTTTAGTCTGTGAAACAGAATGGGGGGAACAAAGACAGTCCTCAAATACCCAAAAAGCTCCTATAAGAAACAGCGATGGACTGTTGTCTCTTTCTTTTGCTAAAGTTGCAAATGGGCAAGTGTTAAAGATTTAAAATGGGATGGTAAGAAAAACTTTATAAATAAATAAACATAGGAAGGGATATCTTTGGGGAGATGTTACACCACTAGCCTGTATTTCAAGAATGGTTGAGCTAAAGGTACATTGGCAATGGTATAAACTCCTTGGTTCTTCTTCAGAACAAGGTATGAATTTACTGAACTACCCCTTGTAATCCTGGCCAACTTTACTTTCCTATGATATTGTGATGGCTTCAATAAGGTGATATTTTGATACAAATAATCAAATGAAGCTCCAGGACCTTATGAAGCAGTCCACCTATATGGAATTCGATGTCTGTTTCTAAGACGGTTATTTTGGTTGTGGTGATTCAAAGTCATCATCCTCTGTCTGTGATTTAAAGCTGAATTTTCTCCTTGAATGTAACAGTGATTTTAACTACTTTTTTCTCCCTACATAACAGAAAGCTGTGTATGACACTGGTTACCTTTGTCTGTGGTTGTTTTTATTAATATTTTATTCATGAGACATTCTTGCTTTGGATCACAGAGTGCCTATTACTAGTTTTGGTTAGTAGAGTCACATCTTTTAACTGAAAGGGCTATAGTTTAAAAATATTCTGAAAATCTACCTGTGTCATTGAGAGCTTTAATAAAACACCACAAATGTTTCTTCTCTTTTTTTTTTTCCTCACAGCTGCATTTGCAGTACTACTTGCTACTTGAACTTCATTGTTCGTTCAAAAAAGAAAGCATCCCCTTCTTACCCGCTGCCTGTGTGATCCTATGAACACCGTTCATCATCTTAATTCCCCACTGGGTTGAATTATTTCATGGAAGGACTTATTGAAAGCCTCTGTAGTGCTTGTAGATGTTTAAGATCTCTCTCCTGTTCCACATTCCTTGGCTTTAAACTTCATTATTTTAAGCTAATGCTTCAGTAATTCTACTTAAGAACAAGTATGCTTTCGGAAAGCTTATTGCTAACTTCATCTTCAGACATGTCTGTCTTTGTTTTCATTATGTGGTGTGGAGTTTTTTTGTTGGCTGTTTAAGAAGCCTGTCAGAGTCAACCAAAAATAAAGCAAGGCTGGTAGTGTACAGGTTTCAGTGCAGCACCTGACAAAGAGCGTTGTATGAATCTCACCCAAGTAAGATCAAGAAGTCAATTTGAGAATGTGGAAAAGTACGTCTGAACAGAGTAGCCTGGGAACAATGAAATACACAGGGGCACCAATTAATCTTTAAGTATTAGTGTTGCAAAATAACTTGGTAGGATTTGGATATGTAATTCAGAAGCACTGAGCAAATCAAAATTGAAAAGCACCCCTAATTTCATGTGAATTACTTGATTCAGTGTCATGTCTGAGGAAAATTAAAGTAAAAACATGCTGTCAAATTAAAAGTAAAAAATTATTGCTGTTAAAAATAGTGGGCTTAAAATCACTATGGAGGAATGAACTCATACTGGAAGATATATCACAATGAACTCAGTAATATTTTCTCCATCATTCTTTGTTGCAGCAGGAGAAAACAATACTGTAAATCTTTTGGTGTTACCAAATCATGCTTGACAGACCAGGTGAATGCCCTGCGAACAGACAAACTCAAGTGCAACTGATGTTGCACAGATGGACTCTGAGCTCACCGGCAGCAGCTCACTGTGTCAATGATCTGCTTTGCCCGCTCGATGGTTCCACCCACCCACTATCAGGTCTGAGGCTGTGGCCAAGCAAACAGTGACATTTGTTGCTGGGGTCTCCATCAAGTGGTCAGCAGATTACATTAAAAACACTTTTCTAGTTTTAAAAATACAAACTTGTTTTTACAGCACACTTGAGTCACTTAAAAAGCTTCATTTTCGTCATGGTCCAGGGGTATTATAATATCCAAAAGCTTTGTAAACCGATGTTGCTGGGTCATGGACAGGTTCAAAGGCAAGCCCAGCAGATCTCTGGTGGAGCTTCCTTTTGCCATGGGGCTGGTCTTGGCAAGCTAAGTAACACAAAGCTCATTTGTTTAAAGCAAGCATTTTAATAGATTTTAGTCGCATCCAAGTAACTCAGTGTTCAACTTTATCTTAAATACCATGGGGCTTTGTCTTAGTAAACAAGCAGTTTGCTTAATCTAAGGCTGTGCCGTTGCTGGAAGGTGTAGCCTTACCCTCCTTCCTGCTCCCCGTCTCCCAGGGTTTGCACCGGCAGCTGGGGTGACTCACTTCCCCCCGCGGGACCGCTGCGGTGCACCGGGACAGCGGGAGCGCCGGGATGAGGGCGTGCAGGAAAGGCAAGCCTGCTTTTTCGGGCAGCCTTAGGAAGCCCTACCTCAAGCCCTGTATCCTGTATGTGACAGTGAAACACAGCCCTAGATAAATTAAGGCAAGATACGAAAAACCCCGCAGCAGGTAATTAAGGGAGCGAGTCGGCCTCCAGGCATTGCCTGCCGTTTCCCCCACGCACGAATAACGAGCCCGATCCACGCCCCTCGCCTTATCGGATACTCGAGTACTTTCAAATACATTCCCCCTGTTGTAGCTTGGGATAGTTTTGTTATCTGCGTACATATCTAACTAATCTCTGCTGAGTCTTCACAAGCCTCCCTCCACCTTACCTCCCGGGGCGACGAATTCTATCGGCGTAATAGTCGGCGGGGCGGTGTCGAGACCACGGCCACCTCCTCCCTCCCCCTACCCCGCGGCCGCGGGGAGCCGGGGCTGCTACTGCTTTGGTTGGAGTCTGCAAAGCTTAATCTCGGGGATTACAAGAACATGGCAGGAAAAGCTTGCAGTTATATTGCCAGTGTTGTATATTTTTCAAAACAACTTTGCTCTTATGAGGCGAATAGGGGAGTGAAAGCAGCTTAATTAACAGGGGAAAGTTTGGCACCTCCTCTATTTAGCGAACTCTCTCCTCCCCTCCCTGCTTTTTGCTTGCAATTAAGAAGGGAGGTGCTGAGGTGCCTCCGGGGAAGAGAATCGGTAACTTCGTCCTTTCAGCTCCCGTCTGTCCCCTCCCTGCCCGGTGGTGGGCTCACCGGGCCGGCGGAATTCCCCCCGCCCACGCCGTACCGGTGTTTCGGAGGGACCGGAAGAGCTCAGCCACCGCCTCCTCACCTGCTGCCCGGGACGGGCTGGAGCGTCCCCGTCTTGCAGGGCTCGGCCCTCGCTAAGTTGTGTGGCAGGAAGGGAGCGTGAGGGCGGGAGCGGAGCCACCAGAGAAGCGGCTCCTCCTCCTGCGCCCCGGGCCCGACGGCGCTGGGAGAGGAGCGGCAGCGTCGGGGCCCCATGCGGCGGCCGGGACGGCGCTCTCCGCCTCTTGGCCCCAGCACCATCTCTAGCCGCTGCCGCCGCCGTCTATGACCTGGACCAGCAGCATGAGTAGCGGCTACAGCAGCCTGGAGGAGGAAGAGTCCGAGGAGTTCTTCTTCACCGCCCGCACCTCCTTCTTCAGGAGGCCGCCCGGCAAGAGCCGGGCCTCCCCGCAAGTAAGTGCCGTGCGCCGAGCTGGGGAGCGTCCGCGCCGGGTGGTATCGGGCCGAGTCGCCTCCGCGACCACTGCCTCCGGCCTCGGCCTTCACGTGTCCGCCGCCACCCCTTTTCCATGTGGAAGGACTGGCCGGGGCCCCTGGAGGCAGCGGGCGGGGAGAAGGCGGCGGGGAACGGCTTCCCTCACCCCGCGCTTCGAGGTGTTAACGGCTGTGGCAGCTGGCTGGGGTGCCCAGCTCGACAGCCGCCCTGAATTAGCTGGGCTGTCGATCTAACCCCCTGTCCTGGAGTCCGGCGGGTTGGGCATATGATCAAAAATCCCACGTTTGTTTGGTTGAGTAAGCAGGATGTCGGCCCCGGCTGTCGGCCCTGCCGGCCGCTTCTCGCCGGGGTCCGCCAGAGTCTGCCGCCTCACCCCTCGGAGCTGGCTTGGAGGGGCACGGCAGCCTCTTCAGCGGTGTTGGTGGCGGCGAGCGGCCCTCTGAAATGCTTTAAGTGTCTTGGTTTAAGCGTTCAAGCTCAGGAAGTCATCAGCAAGTGGGCTTTGAAGCGAAGAACTGATTGAAAACAAAACAGAACCCCCCTCAGACCGACCCATTTTGTGGCCAGCATTGAAATTTCAGGAGAGTGGACCTTCGGGCTGAAGGCAGAAAGAGAAGTTGGAGAAGCAGAACCACTCCCTTGCTTGCTTCTAAGCAGCGGAGCTGGGGTAGGGGATAGAACACGGAATAGTCCGTGCCCTACCCAGAGCCAGCTGGGGTAGCAGTTAAGCCATATAGGGTAAATGGCATGGTTCTTTAGGCACGCAGTCCAGCCGCTCTCATTTTCCTCTTCCCAAAGTGCAAGATTTTTTTTCTAGAGGTGATTTGTGTCTAAGGAAGCTATAAGCTGGCGAGCCTGTCATGTTTGTGCCTGCTCTTCTTTCCCTGCTCCCGCCACCATCTCTGGTTCCTCTCTTCAGCGCCTGTTTCCTTCT
This sequence comes from Turnix velox, assembly GCA_013400935.1. NCBI lineage: Eukaryota > Metazoa > Chordata > Aves > Charadriiformes > Turnicidae > Turnix > Turnix velox. The sequence continues at coordinate 138,937 of VZTY01010068.1, forward strand.
GAAATCTTCTAGTAATTTTTTTTTCCACACTGCACTTTGGTGTTGATATTGCTGCTGCTGCTGTGGGGACCTAGATGTAAACTTCAGTGTCAAAACCCGGATACCGTGGGTGCCTTGTGATCCACTGGGGGGGCTTGTAAAGAGCCATCTTTCATTGCCCATAGTTGTTCCTCTAGGTTGTACTGTGCTGCAGGAAGCCAGCCTCAGTTTCTCTTTCTCCGAGGTTCTCCATCTGTTATGCCCCGTCTGTGATTCTCTTAAAACTTAAGCCCTCTAACTGCCCCTCGGGAAACACCTGCTCCAGTTCAAGGTAGTTCAGGGAGTTTTCTAGAGATCTGGCTTCCTTTTCAGAGTTTGGCAGGGAACCTGGCCACACCCTCTCTCTAAACATGAGTTGGCAGCACCTTGTGCAGGTTGGCTGGGACCAGGGTTTATCCAGAGTGCTGCTTCCCCAGAGTGCTTCTTGCTGCGGGGGTAAACTGTTTCTCATCCATCTTGAACTTCAGCTTCCCACTGACCTGAGGGATTTTATAGATGTCATGGAGTCCTGCTTATCATCCTTGATCTTAGTCTGCTAATCTATTTGTCTAGTTTTGGCTGCCACATGGCCCTTACAGAGGAGTGCCATGGTGTGATATTACTGTGCAAACAGATACCTAGCTGTTGCGTCATGAGATGTGATTTAGTCCCACCAAAATATATCTGTGTCTTTATAATGCTGTTGTGTGATTTGTTTTGCTAATTGTGTGCATAGTACATTGTGCAAATGGATGAAGTGTGGTATGTAGCGTTAACATTTCCAAGCAAGGAAAGATGGAAAAACCTGCCTAAAACTTGATATTGTGCTCTAGTCATGACTGCCAGAAAAATACTGCAGTGAGGTGCTGCAGGGTAGATGTTGTAGTAGGGTAGAACAAATTCATCTGTATTGCTGACTCTGCCGCATCTGAAACACTCAGTTAATGTTTCCAGTCATGAAGTTATTACCAGTTGCTCTGAGCTGCTGAATTATAAAGAAAGAAAAAATAATCCCTTACAATGCTCAATGTAGATTTTGACAGTCATGTGGCCAGTAAGAGTGAACTTCCCCTTCCAGCAATAACAGTCATAATAAGCCTCTTTGTATGGATGAGTATGTTGCTTTTGGTTTGCATTTGAGGTTTAGTCAAAAAATGCATACTATGTCCCTTTGAGCAAAAAGAGAAGAGGGTAGCTGTTATTGTTTCTCTGTCTTTCTCAACTGTACAGATATTCTGGGTTCTGAAAGGGTTCAGAGCATTGGATTTGCAGCTGTGCCTGCAGAAAAACTCAGCAGTAGTTTTTGGAGTAGTTTTGTACAGTTTTCCAAAGGGGAAAAAAAGCAAGGGGCAATTATGCAGTTAGTGAATTTTTGTCTTCTGTTTAATGGGATGGGCTTACTTCTTTCCTTAAATTTCTCCATGTAAAACAGGATTGATACCAATTCTGGTGTAAAATTCCTGTAGTGGTACCTTTGGGCTTTCTCTAGGATGACTCATCTTCTGTACAGTGGTTAAAGATTTGTCTCTTCCTCTCACTATACCCCTAAAAAAAAAAAGCAAAGCATAAAAACCATTACAGCATATGACAGGCAGCATGGTGTTTTGCGACCAAGCAGTGGTCTCAAAGTGATTTCTGAACCAAGAAATAGTTTAATCTGAAGACAATGTGCATAAAATGCAGGTTGCTTTTTGCAGTGTTATTGCTCGTGAAAGTTTAGCTAAATAAAGATTTCTTATCTTCTGTGGTAAAATCTAAGTACTGGAGGCTAGATTAAGCTCAGTGTGGCCCTATTTTGTGTTTGCAATGGCTCATTTAATAAATGAAAAAGGAGGAACTGTATTTTTATCCTACCAGTGTGACTATTGATGTGAGGTAAAGTTGTCCATGTGCATAGGCTTTTCTGCAAGGTCAGACCCATGCTTCTCTATGATCAAGCCTTTGGAAATTGTCCATTCTCTATAGAGAAAATACTAGAAGATGATGTTCTGCATGCTTTTGAAAGCTGACCCCTTTCTCTGCCTCTTTCCTCCTCCTCCCTCTTCCCTACCTCCTTTCAGGAAAAGTTAAAACAGCTTTGCCTGCCCCTGCAAGCCCTACCAGATGTTGGAGGGTCACACATCTTCCTGCCTATCTTTTCTGGGCTTCCTTTCCATGTGCCAATTCCCTGTATTCTCACCCTTTGAACAGGGTCACAATTAATACTCATGATATTTCTTCTTTCTCAGGTGGCTTGGTTAGTGCTTGAGTTAGTTCATAGCCTCATTCTGTGTCTTTATTGAGGAATACCACAAAGACCTGGGGACATCCCTGTGCCTCTTCTGTGTTTTGATGTTCCACAAGAATCAGAGGCACAAGAAGATGCTATAGGTTAGGTCTCTTAATCTGCTATTACAAGTTATAGATCTGAGAGAAAGGATACTGCTGTGTTTGAGGAAGGATTGTGGTAGAAGTGTTTGAAAGAAGAATGTACTGGTTTCTGTTGGTAGTTGAAAAAAATGCAAAAAATGCTTCTCTTGCACCTCAGATAGTGCCAGTCCTTCCCTGTCTCTTCCCCTTACTGGTCTCACAGCTTCCAGGCTTGGCGTCTCAGTTCCTTCCCCTGCCCCCGCGGCCCCCTGCCATGACATAGTTTTCCTTGCTGTATTTTTTTCATGTCAGTGCAATTTGCAGGTGTGATAATGGAGGTGGGAAAGGAAATTCATTAAAAAAACATGGAAGAGGGAAGCGGATGTAAAAGAGCAGAGGATGTACAAAGGGGAGAGGCAAAAGGCGGAGGGTGAAAGTCTCGACCCTTACTAGTCCTGGCGAGGTACCCAGCCATCTCGGAATGTCAGAAAGGCATAGCAGTTTTATACCAACTCATTAAAAAAAAATTATAAGCATGAAAAAGTAGACAAGCTTCTAGTTGCAGAAGCCTTTTTTTAGGTCTGTTCCATTTGAATTTGCACAGCATGTTGAGGCATTTTTTTGACAGGGGGAGAGGCAAAAAGGCCAAAAATTATTTGGGGAGGAAATAGTTTCTGGAGGTAAAATGGAATTTCTATCTGCTGAATTTTAGTTGGGTTATCTTGGTGTTACCAATATCCATTATTAGCAAGTTTTGTGTTCTTTGGACATTACAACTCTTCCTGGGTTTCCTTTCAGTAACACTCTCTAGGGAAAATGGCTCTCTGGACTAGCAGAACAAATGAGGTTTCTAATTATAGACTTGCTTTGGAGCCAAAAAGTTTGGGTTCATGTTTGATGTGTAGTCATGAAACTTACTTAAAAAAAAAAAAGCACAACTGAAAATAGTCTGTACTGTTTCAATATTTTTCTGGTTTGGTTTTGCCATTTTTAAAAATCTGTGTGGCAGTCAGTGAGTATTATGGAACAAACAATGAGAATACTTGAAAGTTAAGAGTTTAGGAATGAGCAGGGTAGAGATTGTGTCTATTTTAAGCTCATGTCACCGTCAGAGTAAGCGAGCAGTCCTTATTTTGTGTTTCTGCCTCCCTCTTTATCTCAGTGCTTGATGTGTTTGTCTGTAGCTTGGAGGAGCCTTGTGGGTGCTTTGGGGTGAGCTGAAAGTCGTCTTCTGTCTTGGCAGCCTCTGGGGATGAGATGGGAGCAGTCAGAGGGCACTGACAGTTTTCTGTTGGTTTGAGTTGGTTCTTAGAATCATCAGTTTAAGTTTTGTGAATTTACCTATGTGACTAGCACACAAAAATTTAAAAACAAATTTAGGAGAGATGGATTAACATACTGTCTCCAGAAGAGTTGAGGTCACATCTAATATATCTAATGAGTGCTGATATGTTCAGCAACTTATTTTGTGTCATGAGTGCAGCAGATGCAGCAGGTAGTGTTGTATTCAGGCTAGGTGGCTAATGTATCTTTCCACTTTTAGTCTATTGTATGAATACTATATTAAATGAACACGGAGTAAGATCCATAGTACCTACTAGGTATGGGTGTGTTGTGATTGAAGTGATGTCATTGAGTTGGGATTATCCTGCAGCTTTATCCTAACTGCAAAGGCACAGAAGGGCAGATCTGGTGAAGCTTTAGACTTTCACTGAACTTAGAAAGCATTGGGCACCTACAGTCTTATGGTCCAAAATGTTAAGGCTTGCGCTTCTTTAAACACCTGTGAAAAGATAAGCAGACACAAAGAGTTCTAGCAAGAGTCTGAATTCAGGAAAGTATTCTGCAAAGCAATGGAACTCAGGATCATCTGAGTACACTGGAAGAGGTTCTTGTTGGCTAACATTTAGCCACTGTAAGAGCAAAATTATGAAGAATGAAAACTGATGCTGTCATTTGTCCCTTGTGTGAAAAGCCAGTGGCATCAGTGTTGGAATAACAGTTGTGAATAAAGTGATTAACAGGATTTTAGATGGAGTGGTAGGTCTGTAATGCAGCATTTGCCTGTGACAGCATGTTTGTGAGCCAAGCCAAGCAACATAAGTGTCAGGAAGGGAGAAGTGAGTGACAGGTCATGGTCATAAAAACCCTTCATAGACAGGCAGCCAAAATTCTGGGGATATACGTAGGCAGCATGTTGAGCCAGGCTGTCTTATATGTGCTGCATTTTCCTTGCAGGGAGAAATAGTGGGCATTTGGCGTATGAATGCGTGTGTACATTCCTGTTAAAAAGAATTGCAAATTATATTTTAATATATATATACTTTTAATATAATTTTAAATATATATGTATTTTAAATAAAAACAACACAAGTATTTGTACTTCTTGAGACCTGCATTCTGGAAAGGTCTTAAATCCAGCATATCTCACCAACATGCTCTGGATTACTGGAGCTAATAAAGCATACCATCATCCCCATCAGCTTCAGTACATTGCTTACCTGACTGCAATGTTGTCAAGCTTTGTATGTAACAAAGCCTCCTTATTTCTGTAGGCAGGTATGAATTGTCATGGGATGAGTAATCACTGCTTTCCTTCTGTTTATTTTGGCACAGTTGGCCTTTTCTGAGATTGATGAAGTACAGCAGACAGTTTTGAGGAGAGTGCTTCCTAAGCAGACACACATTTGTCTATGCTAAGTAGCCACATGTGATTTATGTAGCAATTAAGAGCATTTTCTAGTTACTCATCTGTGTGTGTGTTGGAGAGGAATTTGTGTTCCTATACATGGAGGAGGAGTAAAAGTCACAGTGGTTCATCTGCCTTGGGGGAAGCATCGAGTGTTAGTCTTGAGTCTAGAAGTACTTGATGTGCTGGTCATCAGCTTCTCCATCTCCCTCTTTACTCAGTAAGTAATGGTGAAAAGTGCTACTTGCAAGTATGTTTCTCTTAGAAATTATTTGCAGTAATACAGCGGGGCAAATTACAAAGGCAGTTGTCTGTAATCTTTTGTAGTTATCCCTGTTGTCTATAATTAAAACTGCTCGTTTTGGGTTCTGTCTCCTAACTGACCTGAGGTGGGATCAAGTTCATGGGTGTACAGTCTAACTGTACTGTGCTCAGTCTTTGTGCCTTGTGTTTGCAATACCCAATCAATGTCATCTCACTGCAGCCTGATTCATAATAGTAAAAACTGAAGATTCAGTGTGGCTCTGACTGAAGATGATAGCTCGCTAAATAATTAAGTGCTTAATTTTACTTCCTCAAAAGCAGGGGATCCCATGTTTTGGATAGGCCCCCCCTGAATAAAGTTTGAGATAGATCAAGTTTATTAATACTGCAAAAGTAGCCTAATGCCCTTATTGATGGATGATAACCTCTACTGTAGAGGGCTTTTTATACTTAGTTGTGCTTAGGATCATGCTAACCAGTCAAGTTGAGGGAGTTTAGTCCAGATGTTATATTTACAGCATTCTTTTCTGTTACTTGGGGGGCTCTCTTCTGAAAAATTCTGCTCCTTGGGAACAAAACCTACTCATTCTGGTCAGTGGCTTGATTTAATGTTCTTTTACATAGCCATAAGCTGAGATTATAGCAGTCTTTCTGATTAAATCTACTTGTTTCATTGCAAATTATCCTCATGGTTCATTTGCGAAGCATCTGGTAAAGCTATATAAACTCCAGCAATTCCACTGGGGATTTCAGTGTGACCCATAGTGCTTTTATGTGCAGACACTGGCATATTCTTTAGCATTGCTTAAAAGATTAGGAATGTATTGGTTGTGTGTTGCTTCATGAGAGAATCGAACTTTACTGTTGGTCCTAATGTCTGAAATGAGTGAGTGCTGTTGTGAGATGAGCATTAAGAGTCAGTGCAATAGGTGTAATTTGAGCTACATACTATGTTTGGTTGTGTTATATTGTTATTGATGTGTGCAAAGATTATGTTGTTTAGGTATAAACGGGCATCTTGCCGTTACCCTTTATGAAGTAAAAGGGTGTTTGTTTTTTTTTTTTAAATCTCTGGTTAGCTTGCTGATAATAGCAAATCTGGCACGTGGGAAGTGACCTAGGCTGTGCCTAAAATGCCCAGCAGGTAAGCACTGTAGTTAGCCATCCTGAATGATGACCTGAAGAGTAACTAGGTCTTTTTTGCTACTGTAACTCTGAAAAGCAGCAGGAAGAGAAGTTTTCTGAAGAAGCATTTCTGGATTGGTTAGTCTGGACTGCTCTACTGAAGGGTTGAAGAGCAAGGAATAGAAACATGAACAGGAGGAAAGCTCATTTTAGTCCTGCTAAACATGCAGGCCCCCCATTTCTAGCAGCAGGAGGACCTGTGGTACAAAAATTAGACCCATGTGATGGCTTTTGTTTTGTGATATATTTCAAGGGCACTCCTCCTGGAAACAGCTGAAATCCTTAGCTCTACATGTGGCCTGGACCTTTGTCAGCTGAAGGCTTGAAGTAGATGTTGCTTTCGTATTTGATAGTTAAGTAATGGATGAGAAGGCAGGAGTCTTTGTGTAGAGGACTTGCTCCATCTGTTGCAGGATGATAAATAGAAACACATGCTGCTGAGAGCAAATTGGAGCAAATCCTAGTTACACATGTGGCATGGTGTAAGTCTCATTTGAGACAGAGAGTTGATTTGTGACTTGGTTGCCTTTCAAGGAGCTCTGTCTGAAAGAAGTAAGAAAAAATTTAGACTGAAAAACAACCTGTTAATATTTCTGTACCAGAGAGCAGTATCTTGTGTCTTTGTACAAAAAAGGACAGGTTAATCAGGAGTTCATACTTGGTGCAGTTGCTGTGTTGGGTGCCCATACCCAAATGCTGACAGCGGGAGAACACTAGACACAGAGACAGGGGAACATAACTTGTGCAGGCAACCTGATCCAAGCAGTAACCAGACTCCCAAGTAATCTGGGCAAGAGAAGTCTGCAGACAAAAGCAGAAATCCCACAGCCAAATCTTTCTCTGGTGATGGTACTCCCAGCTTTCCTGGAGCTTAAGTTAGCACATTACTTTTCTTACACAACATCTACATAAACTAGACTGGTGACTCTGAAAATCTTTTTTTCTATGTTCAGAAGTTTTTTAAAAACTTTGGGCTACTTTTGCTGTAAAATCCAGCATTAAGGGCAGTTTGTAGCTTTTGCATGAGTTAGCAAGTAGATCAGGTTAAAATAAAACCCTATGAGTATTAAACTTGATATTCAAATTTGGGTTTTTTGATTAAGGGAAGAGTGTTTTCCCCTTCAAAGAATATGTAGTGTGGAGTGGTGACTGGCAGGATTCTTAATCGGCTTTTTCTGTAATGAAAACTATTTAGCTGCTCATAGCCCAGTAAATGGATCTCGGGATCCAAGTGGATGGATTGTCAACAGCTAGATATTCTCAGGGAATGAGACCATTGTAGAGTTCAGAGACTTGACTGTGGTTTCTATTTGCTAATATAATTTGGTTATTTAACTGGGAAAATAACTCTTATAATATAATATATATATATGTATAACCCACTACATTTATTTTTTTTTTCTTTAGTATA
>VZTY01010068.1:146869-183550 GCA_013400935.1 Turnix velox
TTTTTCTTTAGTATACTTAATTTACACAAGTTTTTTTTTTAATTCTGGGCTCTAAGTTGCAGCTTTATTCTTGAGAAAATACTCAGTGGACTGTGTTATCAAAGAGAAGAATTGGGAGAGTGCTGTTATTGCTTACTCAAGCCTGTGTGCAAGAGGTCTTCTTGAGGTGGATTTGGCTGTGGGATTTCTGCTTTTGTCACCCCAGTCAGAATTCTTTATCTTGTGTAAAATGAAGCAGATAGCTTGTGTCCTTAGTACAGATAATTTTTATATTCTAGATTAGGCTGCGTGCTCATTAGCACATTATGGGCATCTCTTCTTAAACCTGACTACAGCATACAAAGCACTATCAAAAATTAACACCAAGTATATAGGCAAAGAGGAGAACCAGCAGTGATTCCTAACAATGGATGAAAAATCAAAATGGCTGTGTGGCTAGTGGAGCATATTGCATCAGGATTTCCTCTTGGGTTTATTAAGCCATAGGGTATTTGTGATTGCCCTGATATGTGATGGCAGGTTTGTTACAAAATACAAGAGAAATAGTTACTAATATACATCTTTCTGAAGTTCTGTACAAGAATGGAGCTGTTTGGAGCAATAACCCTGTAGAAATGCCCAGCTATCAGAAAAATAAACTGGCTCGAGACATGGCAGGTGGTTTAATGCAAACCAGTTTGACTTCTCTTTGACCACCAAATCATAGTGAGGTCCCTGTGAGGTTAATCCTGTATTCTGTTATCAAAAACAGTGCTGTCTACTCACCTGTGACTGAGGTGAACCTGTGACATATGTTCTTCTGATGAAGTTACTGCCAGTTCTACTTACAGGATGCATTTGTCCAGTCATGGCCCACAATGATTAATACAGTTATATCACAGTTTATTTTGTTTTACTATTAGAGTTGATGGGTTTGTTTAAGTTTACAGCTGCTTTTTGATTCAGTTACATGTTCACATGATGTGAAGCTTATCTCAAGATGGGGAAACGTGTTCATTTATGTTGTGTTGATGTTCTATGAAGTGAAACATCAAAGCAGTTTCTAATGCTCTGAACTTTAAAACTCACAGTTGGTTTAATAAAAAAAAAAATAAATTGAAAGGCACATCTTTCCCGACCTCTAAATGCAAACCTTAAATATTCTTCAAAGTATATTTGATTTTAATTACTTGATTTCCTCCCTGAGGTGTGTTTGAAGTTACCACTGGAATATGAAGATGCTGCTTTGAGTTGTGACAGTAATAGACCATTAATGAAGTAGGTGTTGCCTACATAAAATGATAAAATTGCATGTTCTGTGAAAATAGCCTGGTATTTGGAGAGAAACAGAAGTCATAAACCTGGTGACTTTTCCAGTAACAGCCACAGTTGATGGCAGAATTTTAATTTTTTTCTTTTTAGTGATTCATAGTTCTGAACAGCTCCTAAAGTAGCTTGATAACGATGCTGGTATGTCACTCTTGCAGTTGGTTGTTTTTGTTCTTCCCGTCTTTGAATTTTAATCAAGGCTTCTGTATCAAAATGAGTTTGCTCTTTAACTAGACCTTCATGGGCACTTCTGGAAGAATCTTGTAATATGTAATACAGCTTTTATTGCACTGTCTAATTGTAAAAATGTTACGTGGAGAATTCAAGATGGGAGCTCCATGCTGCGTGTCTGGATTTAACCTTTTGCACAAGTGATAACATCTATGTTTTTATCTTCAGAGATAGATGTTGAAGATGCAGTGGTAAAAAGATTCTTTCAGAACATGTTTCATGTTTGGTGGTGATTGTGTCAGAAACAAAAGACAGAAGAGGAATGTTTATTATTCCAAGGGTTATAGGTGCAGTGTTGTTATTGTATCGGCATTGGTATTTGATTGTCTGATAGGTATAGATGGCGCACTGTAATGCCTAAGTGCCATCATTAGAAGTGTGGTGCCATTCCCTAGATGTGGGAAAGGCACTTGGTTTTTTAGGTGTTTCCAGAGATCCCTTCTAATTCTTCCCTGTCTCCTCAGTATGTGTTGCCATCTAAACCTCTAGACTGCCTTCACAGAGAAATCTGGACTTTGATCTGACTCTTCCCAAAAAAGGCAGACAAGTAAGTGTCAAACGTGATAGGGATGCCTTAATGAGACTTTGAACTGGAATAGGGTCCTGCTGTGTTTCAGACATATTCCAGGACATACATCCCTGGGTAGTGCTTGCTCTATTCCTTCTTGTTCTTCTTGCAGCCTCTCTGCAGTTTTGTGACTGCAAGCTCATAAATAAATCATCTAACTTTGATATAAGTTATTACACATGTTAGTATTAGGTTACTGATATGTGCAGATTAGCTGTAGATAAGTAAGTGATGTGAATTTAAGAACCCAAAAAGAACACAATACACCACTTTAGTTGAAGTGTATGTATACAAGGCTTTTTAGTTAAAACATGGTGAACTAAACATTAAATACAAATTATGTCAAAATACAAGTCTGGTGCAACTTGCAGTACTCTTTGTTTGGACATTTTTTAAAGGGTGCTGAGCATTGATGGGTTTCCAGTCTCCTGGATTTATCCTACAAATCAAGAAGAACACGCATTGTGATGCAAGGCAGAACACAAAGGGATTATCATGGAGTAGTTCATCCTATTTCTGTTGCTCTTATGTGCCTTGTAACATCTCAACCACACGCTGGTGAGGTGGATGCTGCAGGTCTAAGGTGGCTATAGAGCATGGCTGCTGTTCCTTGAGCAGAAGGTGTGGTTCCACAGCAGCTTCACTTTGAACTAGTTGAGTTAGTTTTCTGACAGATGCATTTCTCTTTGAACCAGATCTCTGTCTCTGTAAGAGGAGCAGTTCTTGTAGTGGAGTAAACGGAGGAATGTGCTGATGGGAGGGTTGACAGGGTGGGACCTCAAGAAGCCCCATCTGAGCTTGGCTTGCCTACTGAGCTATGCCTCAGTATTTGGTGTGTTGGAGTGTATGGACAGATACCTGACAGAAAGTAGTGCAGCAAATAGTATTGCAGCATAAACTTTGTATTTATTTGCAGGTTCCTGATTTTGAAAGTATGTGCATTTGTGTATTTCTGGCTATTCGTATTTTCTGTGGCTTTGGAGTCTTGACATAGTTGTTCCCTGTAACAGGTTTTACAGGGCAGTTTATCCATTTAGAGAATAAAGTTGAGGGCACTATTTTAAGCATATTGAAATATATTTCAAGTATTATGCCACACCAAGAAGTAACTGCAGTCTTTCTTGTTCCTTTTCTAACTTCAGTCCCAAGCAGTTATAAAAAATTTCCACTGCAGGTATGAGCCTGTTGATGGCTTGCTTTTTAGAACTGGAGGGAGGTTTCCTTGCTTGCCCCAGTTTTGGTCTAAGGGTGGAAGGAGTTTATTAATCTGCTTGACAAACCTATCATCAGTACCTGTTTTCATGCTGCTTCATAAAACTTTTCAGAGCTGAAAGTATCTGCCTGTGGAAATTCTTTGCAGTGATCAACTTTGTGCTGTGATTTTACTTTGTTATGTTGGGCTTTATTGGTTACGACATGACTATTACTGCTGCTTTCACAAATGTCAACATTGATGGCTTTTTGGACATCACTAGTGCTCAAAGGAGAGAAAGTGTCTTTTACTGGATGGAAGACATAAGGGAAAAGCAGGTGGAAAAGAAGCTACAGCAAGAGAAGAGGCATGTTGGTAGGAGGTCTGGCTCTGCCATTGGACCACTGGAAGGAGAGAAGGGCAGCTGTGCACTCCTTCTGCTTTTACTTTAAAAATACATAAAATGATAACCTCTTTATTTGACAGATTAAACCTAGTTTTTTACCTTGATTATTTGTACTGAATGAGACACAAGATGTTCCCTCCCTTCCTTGATCTAAGATCTAGTAAGATCTTTCTCTTACAAATGTGTAAATTTGCTTCAGGTACTTCGTTAAAACAAACAAGGAACAAGTATGAGTAGTTACCCATCAGAATGAGTGTCACCAGCAGGAACTGAAGAACCAAAGCCTGGCTAATGTTGCCAAGACCTTTTATGGTTAAGCAATTTGAAGGCAGTCTCTTTGTAATAGTCTCCAACCTCAGCCCTTAGATAAATGCAGTTTGGCAACACACTAAGAAGTGACTATAAATATTTAGGCTTACATTCAGTGAAGTTTGGTTTTGTTAATTAGTAATACCTCGCAGGATGTAGTTGCAAAATCCATTGTTTTATTGAGGGCTGAAAAAGGGAGCAGGGACCTTTGTCAGCTGTCAGCCTAGAACAACATGGGAACATTCCATGTCCCGGTCAGGGTGAGGAGACCAGAGGAAATTGCATGGCCTCTGTCTCTTCCTTCTTCCCTGTCTCAAAGCTTTTCTCTGTTCAGCACCTACATGAAGCAATAAAATGCCTATCCTGAGTGATATGAGGGATGTTGTGAGCAGAGATAAGAGTCTGATGTGGGCTCCAGCTGACTTGCAAGGCTGTGGCTGCCCAGCTGAGCCTCCAGTCCTGACAAGCTCTTCTCCCATGCCTGTGGAGTGTGCCAGCATGACCTGGAGGGGAGGCTGGGATAAGGATGTGCTGCCACAGCTTTGGGGAAGGGTGGTGGTGGTGTAGGTGGTGAGTTAATGGCAGCTCTGAAGAAGACCTGAACTGAAAGGAATGGTGAGTCTATGAGCAATGGTTAGAATTGGGTCATCTGTCTTCAGAGCTGACCTGTATGGGGAAAGATGTGCAGGTTTTTGATCATCTTTTCTCCCTCCTGTTTTGTTTCTTTGTCTTTTACAACTAACTGAACTGTCTTTGAGCTGATACCATCAATGCAACCTCCCTCCTCCTTCATGGCTATAGTGCGTAAAGGGGTCACAAAACAATACCTGGCCACGTGCTTTTCAGATGATGTTTATCAACATCACCATATGTCTGTTGAGCAAGTTTATTTGTAAGCACTGGTATGTTTAGTATCTCCTTTCTGGTTGCTGTTCTCTTGGAGATTTGAAGATGGGTGCTGATAATTGGCAGTCAGTTAAAATGTTTGTCCAAGCTGAAGTCTAGTGACCACAGCCCCATACTAGTCTCTTGACTTTCTCATAGGACAAAGGGAATATACCTTGATGTTTGAATGTAGTCTCAGACTGAATTTTAAATTCCTTTTACCAGTGTAACTGCTGGAAATCCAGATGACTTTCTCCAGAAGGCTTCAGGATGCTTTGGCTGTTCTCTAGAAAACTTACTTGAAAGTAAATGAGATGAATGTAGAAGCAGTATTTTTTCTTTTTTTAAATTTTTTTTATGCTAAGTGTAGCAGTGTTTAAAACTTGGCTGTTGACATACAGTGATACTGTGTGAAAGTGGGTGAGAGAGCTGCTATGCTTTTGTGTTGTGTATTTGCCATTAAAAAGAAAAAGTGTATCATTGATTTTTTTGGCTAGACAGGCAGATGTGGACCAGTTGCATCAAAGTGTTTGCTCTGGCGCCCTTCATTGGTTATGACCCAAATTCTGGGAAGGTTTCCAAGCCCTGAAGAGGCTGAAGAGCTTATCTCTTGGGGGATTTTTTTTTTATATTATTCTCCACAACAGAATACACAGACCAACTTAGAGAATGCCGGTGCAGTTATAGTTCTGTCCCCCTTCTCCCCACAAGGATGTGCAATTAGTACTTTCCTTACAAGGAGGTCCTATTCCAGGCTGGATATTTGTCTTTAACCTTGACGCTGTTTCATTTTATCTTATTTTTTTTTTTAATTTGAAAATGTTTTCTGTTAAGGAAGTGGCTTATTTTCAAGGTGACTTGTCATCTTGCATTCATTGCTGGAGGAAAAAATTAATTCCCTGAGCAAATGAAATGTTTTATGTTTTTATTTGAATACTTGCACCATTTACAAAAGTGCAAGAGGAACTCTTGCATGTTGCTTTCGTGTCCACATTACTGATGGAACAATCAGTACCTCTGAAACCTTTCTGAAACTTCTGAAATCTTTCTGAACTTCTCAAACTCCCTTTTCATTGCTCTAAGAATCATGTGGCACAGCAGATCCTTAACACTGCCTTTGGCTGGTGCCTGGGGAGGCTGAAAACTGTATGGAACAAGTAGAAGCTTGAGTGGCAGAGGTTCAAGTGGCTTTGTGCTATCTCTTGATGTAGTGTGTAGCTATTTCAAATTCAGTCATTGCTCTGGTGGAAGTGTAATTAAACACAAAACCTATCCTGACTTGCTGCTGGTGGTGGGATCTCAAAACTGTCCTGGCTACCCACTTGCCTCACTGTTTCCTGCAGAAGTGAGATACTGACCTTTTCCCCCTTCCTTGACTAGATCTCACTAAGGGGTGGGAGCTTGAAGCTTCTCTATATCTTCAGTGAAGCCATACGCTGGTTTTGTAGAGAATCCTGGTGGTGCTTTGGCCAGGAGAAAGGAGCAGATGCCTCTTGAGGCATCAGGGCATCCTCTCGAGAGAAACATGGGAATGAATCTGTACAAGGGAAAAGAACATCAATTACAACTTGTCTCTTGGTAGCTATCCATACATGTGAAAGTCTGGTGCAGTTTAGTTTATGAGTGGATTGTATGCGTGACCACAGCAAACCGGACTTCATTAGTTCCTTTTCATGCAAACCACTCAGAGCTTTTTGTTGCTCTTTCAGAGGCTACTATAAGAATTTCCAATTTTAAATAAAGCTGAAGCAGTCCCTGACCTTGGGTCATTCGAATTGGAAAATGTTTTTAGAATAGCCTTGCCCTTTTAGAACAAAGGCAGGCCAAGAAGTTTTGAAAAGTTGAGTAAATAAGACCATGTTTGTATGACCTGCAGCAGCTTAGGCTCTTTATGGCGGGGAATATAGCAAGAGCATTGTTCTGCGTCTCTGTTCTAGCTGGTGATTCCAGCCCTCACTTCCTCTGCTCTTCCTCTGGCGTTGATGGGACCTTGTGAGTGATGGAAAAGGGCTGTGTCCATTTCTTCTGACTGAATCTGTGCTGTTGTCAGTTCTGTGTGTTTATCTAGGAAAGAGTAAGCATCCTGTCTGTTTATTTTCACACTGTTTGGCATATTTCAGTTCTTGCCCTAGACAATCCAGGGTCCACCTAGTTAGGGAAGACAATCTGCTTTTAACTCAGACCAGCAGAGCTGTGACTGTTCCTGGTGAAGGAGAGTTGACATTACCTTTTCCCTAGACTTCTGAATATTTATTGCAGCACAGAAATTACCCTTTTTCCTCTGGAGTGACTGATAATCCTTCCCATCTCCCAGTTGTGCCTCTAAGCGCTTGCTCTTCTGGGCTGAAGTGCTGCAGGACTTCCTTCAAAGGGCTTTCTTGGCTGGGAAGCTCCTGGGCTAGCTGTCCTGAGCAGCAGGTCTGTTGTGGATTCTGGCAGGGTTATGAATGCTTGCTTTCTACGAACAATTTCTATCACAAGACACTGATAAGAATGGACAGATATGTCTTTAATGATTTTATAATCCTTGAAGAATTCTGCTTTCTTTTATAGGCAAGCATCTGGCTTTCCAGCTTGTGCTTTGGCTTCTCTCAGTTACTTCAGAATCACTGTGTGCTCCTTCTCCCAGCTATCACATCTTAAGCCTTTTGCATGGTATTGCAGATGATTTCCAACAAGGAGTAGGATTTAGAAATTAATTAAAAGCAAGGTGGTGTGTTTCTGCAGAACTAATCATCTGTGCTAGCTTAATCTGTTTGTTATCAGTACTCCAAAGAGCCCACAGTACCTTTTTGTACAACATTCATGTGTAGGTCCATTTTGTGGTGCAGGGCTCTTCACCAGACTAGTTACCTACATCCAGATAAGCAAACTGTAGAAAATGCTTTGTTAGCAGGGAAAAAAATTAAATCTGTACTCACCCTTACTACATCAGTGTTTTCCAGAATAAAGCAAAGGGAACAGCGTGTCTTTGTCTTTGCAATTATCTGACCTGAATAAGTTTTTTTTTCTTTTTAACCCACAGTTGACAAGGGACAAGGTTGAGAAATTTGAGGACATCATGACATTTGCAGTTCTGTAATTTTAAAATAATGATTTGTTTCTCCTAGCAGTTGTTTTTGATGTTAATAGTCAATTACTGGACATGGGAGATTGCATTTAAATTCATTAAGCGTATACCTTTTTAACTGAGTGGTGAAAATTTTGGAATGCATGAAATTTATCTCAGCAACCCTGTAATATCATGAAGGATGTGGTTGTTTGCATAGAGTGTTTTCTCATATCAATTTGCTGCAGGCCCCAAGTCAAAATCTGAGTAGTGCTTGCCTACACAGCTGGCTCCTGCTGTAGAGCTGGGACTTCACTGAGTTGCAGAGGAAATGTCATCTGACTGCAAAAGGATTGCAGGCTACCATGGGCAAAACCACACAGGCTTGGTTTTGCTCTGGTGCAGGAGTAATGTGTGAGGTTGTTCACTTGCTCATGGTAAAAAAAACTTACCTGTAGGGACATTTTCTGAAGTCTGAAGGTGGATATTGAACTTATCAGGGTGTCAGTTATCTGCTTAGGCATGCCTAATAGCTCTGGCCTCAGTAGTTACAAGTTCTTTTGCTGTTTTAGTCCTGCAATTCTAGGTTAGGGTTTTCTGTGCACAGAGACTGTTGCAGTCAATGTCTTTTGATGTTTGGGTTCTTGGACTGTCTCCTGTCGATGAGACAGGCAGCACCGGTCCTGTTGTACTTTGATGTAATAGACCTGCTTTTTGCAACCATCAACCTTACTGAAGTTGAAATAAAATAAAACTTAAGAAGGAAAAAAGTTGTGTATATGGTAGCCAATAGGATTTGCTGCCCCAAATGGCTTCACTTCCAGAGTGCACATTAGTGTGTCTGAAGTCTGGATTCCTTTCTGGTTCTGATGGGTCCCAAAGATTTAAACTTGTACATACATTTACCTACTGATTTGCACAGATGGAATTTCAAATTCTTCTCTGGGCAAAACAGACTCTTCGACAAAAGTTAATGTAAAGGATTATAGAGACTATAGGGTGTTACTGTTAAGAAGTGACCAACCTAACCTCCAGAAACCTTGCTGAAGGACATCAGACTTGCACAGTGTGAGTGAGTCAGGAAGTCATTGATTGGGTAGAGCAGCTTGAATATGCTGAAGAAAAATCTCATGTATTCTTGACAGTGCCCTTCTTTTTGTACTGCTTAGACCTTGTTTTCTAGCTTGTCTTACAGAGTTTCTTTCCAGAGCTTCCTTCACCAAGAGACTGAATAAATGCTGTGAGCCAGGGAGGAGGCAAGTCCTCCCTGTTTGTCCTTGGGAGCAGCAAGTTGTTGGATTGTGTTACACCACATAGGAAAACATAACACTCATGTTTGACCAAGTCTGGGTGATAATGCTTTAATGTTCACTACTTAGGGCACATGAAAGCCAATAAGAGTGTGGTGTGATGTGATGTGTTGCCCAGTGTAACAGTGGTTCATCCTACCTCTCATTTATGCCAGTGTAACTTTTAGTGGGACTGTAGTAGATAAGTTCAGGGAACTCCAGTAAGTTGACTCATCTAGGATAAAGAGGGAGTGGAGCTGCTTGAGTGTGTCTGTCTGCCAAAAAGAGAGTATCTCCACTTGCAGCTTAAACTTTGCTGGTCAAGATGCCTGGGATGAGGGAATGATGGTTGGGGCGTGTAGAGTTATACAGTGCCTACACTGTAGTTCTTTGCAGAGATGTATTGCAGGGATGCCTTGTTATTGAACTGACTGACAGCAGCTTGGTACCAGCAGTATA
Organism: Turnix velox; assembly: GCA_013400935.1. NCBI lineage: Eukaryota > Metazoa > Chordata > Aves > Charadriiformes > Turnicidae > Turnix > Turnix velox. The sequence goes on from VZTY01010068.1 coordinate 156,566, forward strand.
TGAGAACTTGGAGACAACTTGTATGTGTTTGCTGTTTTTTTTTAATCATCTGTTCACTGCTTGTGCCTTTCCTGTGGCCAGATTATATTCCCAGCTGTATCCAGACTGTACAACATTTAAAAGAACTAGTACTAAAAAAATTATCTGGTTTCTTTCTTAATGATGGCTTGAAGTGATGTACTGCACCATGTAGTGGTATCTACTTCGTGTCAGCAGGAAGAAAATAAATGATAGCTTCAATTTTGAATTACTTTTGGGAATCTTAAATTGGATGAACAGCTTTAAATCCCGAAGGTGTTATTTATCTTCTGGAGAGATCTAATGGAGAGCGCTAATCTGAATTGATATTCTAATACATACCTAATAGGTTCTTTAAAGCATTTGTCTTGGCTAGGCACTGTGACAGAATGAGAAGTAATTTTTTTAGCAAAATTAAACTGGCAATGGATGACATGCTGAAAAAAGCCAGAAATCTATCTCTTCATTGTAAAGCACAAAAAGTCAAGACAACATTGCTATATAGTGTTTTTCCCTGTATTCTTATTTCAGTTTTCCTGCTGCAAATGGCAACAAGTCAGAAACTGTATTTAATTGTTGAAATCTAACCATTAATTTCTCAGTACTTAGAAAATACCTATAAGCAGATAATCCACGCTATGTGGAAGTCATCTGTAAGTACAATGAGTCTGTCTGCCAAAGCTAGCTTTATTATATTTTGAGAAATATGAGAGATGCACTAATTCCAAGCTTGAAGCAAGTGATGAAAGATGTTTTGTTTTCACTGTTATTGCAGGTACACTATGGTATTAAATGTACAGGCAAGACAGATGATTAATTTTAAAATTCACAGTCCTTTTGGACATTACTGTGCAAATACATTCTGTTGTTAACTGGTTTTTCTTCCTTGTGGAAGATTAAAGGATTTTTTTCCCTTTAGTGTAACTAATGGCTCTGTATTGTCTTGTGCCTTCAGAAGTTGATGAGAACTCCAAGCACTTCACACTTGTGAAAATCAGGCTTCTGCTCTTCCAAGTTCAGAATAGCCTTTCCATATTTTGACCAGTTGATTGTGATATTGAAATGGAAGGTAGTTTAGAAAAAGTACTTGAGGTCTGTGAGCCTCAAATTTAGCACTGTGTTTAGCTTTTTCTTTTTTAAACACTTCCTAAAATGGCTTAGCAGTTAGAATGGTTACTTCTAAACAAGACAGACTTGGCAGCAGTGCTTTCTGAGAAGGTTATGTCACTTGTACCAATAGGAACAACCTTGGTTTTGCCTTGTGCCACAGAGAGGAGGGGTAGACTCCTCTCCCTGTTTTTTAGTTAGCAGCAAATAACTTTGTGGTACTTCTGGCTATACTTGCTCACAGTTTGCTTCCTGCCTGCTTCTTTAAAGTGATTCTTCCCCTGGACATAAGGGGTGTAGTCTGACTTTGCCAGAAGGGAACTAAATGATCTTTAAGGTCCCTTCCAACTCAAACTAGTCTATGATTCTATGACATGGCAGACCTTTGCAATGTCTGAAGAGCAACCTGATGCTGAGGTACTTCCAGTACTGGGAAGTGCTTCTGGTGAAGAGCAGTGGCTGTGTTTACTTATCTCTCACGGTGATTGCTCATCCCTTTTCTTGATTCCTCTTCCTTAGCCCTTCCTTGGTTAGGTTTTTGGTGCTCGTGATGCGTTCTGCTTGCATGTCTTGAGTGCAATAGGACTTCCTTTTCTACCATGACTTGAACTTTCCTTGAGCTTCCTGTGCTTCCTGACTCATCTTGGTTTGGGTGGATGTCTGCAGCTCAGCCCTTTAATCTCCTCACTGCTTTTCTTTATGACTCTTTGATCTCTGGTACCTCCTACAGCCACTCCTTTCTTTTGTCAGATAACAGCCACTTACCTGCTCTCCATGCAGGTACTTGCTGCCTGGATATTTACTTTGTATAGCTCCTTCCTTTGCCAAATACCAGTGTTTCTCTGTCTTAATGCCTGTGGGATAGGTCAGATGATCATCTACGCTTTCTTTCTAATTCTACCTTTTTTGGGACAGCAAACTGATGGAGTCTGTGTTTTTCAGATGTTCTGTATAGGAGGTCACTGTGGGCTTTTTTTCCCAGCCACATGAATTTGCAGGAGTATTCAATCCCTTACTGGGTCTATATGGCCATCACTGGGGTGGTTTTTCAGTTTACTCGGTCTCCAGGTGGTATACATTGCCTTTCTGAACTACAGCTACTTCATGGGAATTAAGGAAAAGTTAATGCTCCATTATCTCTAAAGGCATGCCTCACCCAAGGGCGTTCTTGGGGAAAATAGCGAAATTGGGGCAGTAGTAGTACTTGTAAAGTGCTGATACTTAACTCACTGACTTCAGAATATACAGAAAGGCATGTATCTTCCATTTTATCTAATTCCCTGGGATGTAGCTCTGTGTGTTCCTGCTGCTCAAGGCGGAATTCTCGGCATTGTGCACGAGGGGCCAGTAAGAGGAGCAGATGCCTCAGGAGCTGGTAGGATTTCAATATATCTCTGCTATAAATTGCAACAGATGTTGGAGGGATTCTGAGGTGGACTCTTATTCTAATGGGACTTTCAAAACAACTTTACCTGCTCTCCAGCTTCTTTATCAATGCAAATTTCTGAAAAAAAAAGTCTGGAAGTAAACAGAGGAAGGATGCCTTGTTTTTCTTTTTTTAATTATTTTTTTGTTTCACAGCCTCAAGGAAAAACCCATAGAACCTTCAATTTCTTTTTCTTATGGTGCTTGCTATGCCTCTTTGCCTCTACCAATACCACTCTTCTGTATTACCCAGCTTAAGGAAATGTAAACAAGTGTGCAAATGGATTTTAACAGAGTCTCTGGGTATATTAACAGGTATAGTGTATGTTGTAGGATCAGCATTTACTTTTTCTCGTTAGTGTTCCTTACAGTTAGGAAAGGGTCTGTCTTGCAAGAAAGGTATTAACTTAGATCAGCTTCAGGCTGTGTAGGAATTATCTGAGGGTTACTTCACAAACCAGGTATTGGTTTTCCCAGCACTCAGGAACAGGGATATTTGCACAGGAGGAAAAAGCTCATCAAGAGATGAGCTCTTGAAAAAAAGTCTGTTCGTGTGCTGGTGTCTATTTTACTAAGGAAGGAAGCGAGAAAACATAATTACTTTTTGTGGGTTTGTCTGTTCTTGTGGTTATTTTTTCACTTAAGCCCAACTCCTACATCTTTTAGTTTGTTGTAAATCTTTCAGAAATAATTAGTTGTTTTCTCATACTTTAAGAATTACAATGTGTACATATATTCTCTTACAAGTACCAAAACTTAGTCATGTAAAGTTAATCACAGAATCATGGAATCGTAGAGTTGGAATGGACCTTCAAAGGCCAGCTCGTCCAACCCCTCCTCACTAGATCAGGTTGCTCAGAGCCTCATCAAACCTGGTCTTGAATGTCTTCAGGGATGGGGCCTCTACCACCTCTGGGCAATCTGTTTCAAAGCCTCACCACTGTAACTGTTTTAATCTCAAAACATCTAATTGTCTTTGAAGTCCCATCATACTCTTTGTAGGTTTTTTTAATAGATCTTGGCTTCATGGTTCTGTAATTCTGGATTGTGCTTTCTCAGTAATAAAAGAATTCTTTCATAGTATGATCTTTAACCAGCCATGTTCAAGTCTGTCTTCTTTCTTTTAAAAATGCTGTGTAATGAAGTTAAGTTGTCTGCAGTTTGTAAAAGCCAGCATTATTTCTTTTTTTTGTCTTTCTGGGCTAGGTTATAATTTTTAATTGCACTGTTGCCTGCCAGCAACTGTCCCACAGACTCTTGCCTTATCCAGCAAATGGAAGGTATGGTGCTAATCTTGATAAGTCTTTTCCCTTCTTATTGTGGAATATGTGGCATGAGGCCATAAATCTCCTGCACAGTACTCAAAAGCCTGCTCTAAAAGAGGAATTAATCACTTCAAGATGGAATTTCCCTCCCTCCCCACACCCCATATGATGTTTCACAAATGTTTGTGAATGTGTCTTCCAATGATAATAATAAGAATGTATTAAAAACAGCTTCTTCACATCTGCAAGTGGACCACTACTCATGTTGTTGGCTTTAAGAAGTCCATCTTGACTAAAGTGGAATTGGGTGTTTCTTAGCTGTTTGCCTCTGGCTCTGCATGGATCTGGCCTGGCGGTCAACTGCTAGTTGGCAGTTTGGGACTCACTGTTGATTTCTCCCTCATGCAGTGGAGATATTCCCATTCCATAGCAGATGCTGAAACATAAGGAGTGTTTGAATACTCACATGAAGTCAAATACAAGATCTGTTTGGACTGGTATCTCATCTGGCAGTTGTCAACTGTATGTGCCAGGGGAGGAAAAGAGAAACACAGCATACACTCCATGGTGTTTTGCCACAACCTTTTTCCAGCCTCTTTGATTTGCAGTCTAGGTCACTTTCATCTATGAGTTATCTAGTTGTTTTTGCACTTGTGTAATGTTACAGCATCCCCAGAGTCATGTGGCATGGAATTCTGCAGACTCACTTGCAAAAACCACTTAGATGCTTGTAGGTGTGTGAGCACAGATGTCTCACTGACAGTGCTGGCAGTGGAGCTGAGCATGATTTGACTTGCCAACAAATGGATGTATAGGTTGGGACTTGGTGGCTTAAACCAGAGTATCAGGTGTAATTTTGGATGTTGTGGGATGTGCATCCTTCCTGGTCTATCATTGCTACTTGAGGAGTTGCAGGCATCCCCTAAATCTCTGACATGTCTGCCAGCTCTGTGTAAGCATCTCATCTGCTTGGTTTTGGTCAAGGTGGCTCCTCCTGTCTTGCTGCATCACTTGGTTTGGGATTGAAACTGTTCAGATGTCTTGATCCAGACCAATGTTTCATGTCCCATTCTGTCCCCTTCACTCCCTCTGTGTAGTAAGAAATGTCGTCTTCTTCTGATCTGGTTAGACCTGCAGCTGTGACAAGCTTCTGCATGTAGCTTATATTGCAGAGAACACACAGACTGTGCACATGCTTAATTTGCTTGCAGATGTGGATGTTCATGACCCAGCAAATCCTAATTGCTATCAGGTCAGCTCTGATAAAAGAAGAGAATCTGCCATTAGCAATCATCTTGCAGATATTTTTATACTTAAAAATCTTTTCCAGGGCAGGGATGAAACCTGTTCCTGCCAAGCCAGATTCCCTTGAGAGGTTCCTCCTGCTGTTCCTGCCTCCTTCAGGGTCGTTCCAATTTCTGCAGCAAGGGATCTTGCAGACCCAGCCTCCCAGTTAGAGCTGCTTTATGATTTTTTTCATAAAAATCATAGACTTATAGAATTATTTGAACAGGAAGGGACCTTAAAGATCATAAAGATAACAAGTCCCCCACCATGGGTAGGGATATCTTCCACAGGGCTAGGCTGCTGTGGCCACAGAGCAAGTAAAAATCCTCATGTTTCCCCAAGTGTGTGGGGAAAATACTGTGGTGTGGAGAAAAATACAGTGATGATAAACCATAAATGGAATAGTATGATCTATGGTTTTATTTGGTTGTTGATGAGGGCAAGTATAACAATGCTACTCCAAAAGATGGATGCATTTATTTAAACAGTAGGCGATCCTTGAATTGAGCAGCAATTCTGAAACACAGCTAAACACATCTCCTTTGGCATGTCATCCTGACTTACTGTCCCTATGTTACCTCTCCCTGTTGGTTCCTTGTCATCCTCTGGACTCCACAGCTCTCCCTTCACAATCACAGCTGCCCCAGAGATACTCAAATGAATTTCTATCATGGACAACCCCATTTCCCTGCATCGTCTCTTGTCTGCTGCAACAGAGCAGCTGGAGTTTTGAAAGGGGAAAAAGTATCTTCTTGATACATAATGTCGTGAACCTTGGCTCAGGCTTTTTAACATTTTTGAAGCTGTGATCAATGGAAAAATGGCTGTCGCTCTCTGCCACAGCTTTCAATCAATACATCCTTGTGTGCTGCAGAGGTAATGATTTCTGTTCTTAAATCTGCAAATTATTGTTGTAAATTTAATGTTCAAATGAATGCTGTATTTGTTTCCTGGAATCACTTTTCCTACCTTTCCATAGCCTTATTTACAATGAAATTTACTTAAATCTACTACTGGTGGTTGTGTTCAAGTTCATGGTGCAGTTTATAACCTATGTTTGCTCAGTACTTGACTTCCATGGCACATAAGGAGATGAGGCTTAATCTCTGAGTCTTTAATTAACACTGTGTTGAGTAATCATGGCAAAATCTGAAGGCTCTTCATTCCTGGTTTGAGTGCAGGAGTCAAAAATACTGACTTTCTCATACCCATCTGCAGAGAAAGCAAATGAGAGGCCTCTTCATGGGCCAGGTGTCCCTTGATAATGTTTTGATAGCTCTGATTTTCCATAAGCAAGCTGGATGTTGAGATTTTCTAAGTTTAGTTGAGAGTGGAGACCATTGTGCTCTGTTATTAATAAACCTAAATAAGGACTGCTGTGCTCTTTTGGCTCCTCTTTCTTAATTTTAGTTTTTAATCTGGGTTTGTTCAGTGCTTTTTTCTCTTCCAGAGCTATCAGCAGCATGCAGTTACTTAAATAGCTTGGACTGAGACAGCAAATATCAGTGAGGTTTTGGACGAAAATGGAGATCACATTTTGCAAACAGCTGTTGTGGAAGGCAGCAGGAGCTCCTTTCAGAGGGGAGTACTCGCTTCTGAGCTGAAGCATTCAGATCTAGAAGATCTTGCAATGTTAGAAAAGCTTAATTTGAAAAGTCTAGTATTCTTTTGCCACAACTCCTGATAGCTGAGTGTTTCAAAACCCCTTGTAAAACTGATATGTGACTTACAATAAACTGAACTGCAAGAATGCTGAGCTATGAGTGCAGAGATAACACTTCCTTGTTATGTGCAATGTTTAGAAAGGGTTTGCTAAGCCTGCTGTTTACAGCTGATTCTCAAAACATTCCCAGGAATCTCCAGTTGTGCAGGCAAATAGTTCTCTTAAGCAGTAGTGGCTTCCAAAAAAATCTCAAAAGGAGCAGGAGTGCAGACTGTGAGCAGTGTTAACACACAGGAGCTGATCTGATGCCCTGACTTCAGTCAAGACACTGCAGAGGTCTGGTACTCCAGTGCCTGCCTCTACTCAGCAGGTCCCAGGGTATCTCCTGCTGTAGCAACCAGTTGGTCATCTACCTATCATGCATTACTAATAGATGAAAGAATCTGCTTGTGGAGTATGTTCTTGTTACCTCTTCTATTTGCAACATCTGGACTTGCTAGAACAAGAGTGTGACTCCTGGGTGGCATTACATCTGTTTATTTACACACGCATTACTTCCCTTCAAGACATCTTGAAATCAGGTTAGGTGCAGGTATCCTATGTGTGCAGGAAAAATAAACAGCAATGGCTGATTGACTCCTGAGATGTACCAAGTGGGAATGGAGTGCAGCACCATAATCGGTACTCGGAGGAGTTAATTCTGTTGGAAAATGTTAATTTCCAGCTGTTTCTTGCCCAGCTTAATCCTTTGCAGCTTGGGCTGCAAAGTGGTAGTAGGAGGGGTGCGGATGGTGTTTTGGGAAGATGCATCCCAGAGCATGCTGTTCAGCTGTCCTGTGTATGGGCTGTAGGACCCAAAACACATCATGTGTCTATGTGGGAGTGTGACTGGAAGCAGGTGTGCTTCATTTCTAGTATAATTATGTGGCTGTTTAAAACTGGTCAGGAGCACGAAGAGGAGTGAGTATGTTCTCCTCATGTTACCACTAGCATCAAGATGTTGCTGGGGTTTGATTCCTTTCTTTCCTCATGACTTACTAGAAATGTGGTATTTCCTGATCTGGTAAAGTAAGCCATTTGGGGCTTTAATTAATTTTCTAATGATAGAAATGAGTAGGGTGTACTTGGTCAAGAAATTAAAAATAGCATGCAGCTTACTGAAGCAAAACTTAAAGATGTGGTGGCACTTTTCAGTTGTATACTCCACAGCATTAGGGTCACTTGCATCCTTTGTAGTTTACTTGTTTAGATTGTCTCTGCTCCTTTTCTGCAATGCTGGTTTTATAATGCTATAGCCTGCTGTGGATGGTTTCTTCCCACTTTATATCATTAAAAACCATTTGATTAAAAGTGTGTAGCAACCTCCTTTTGAGTCCCTTAGTTTCTGCACTTTGATGTTGCCATGTTATTTTTTTCTACAAACATGTATTTCCTGCATGTCGTACACGTGGACATCCATGTGTGTAACACCTTGTTGTGTTTTTAGAGCCAAGGTAAATAACTATTCCAATTTCATAAGGACTTGCTAACTAATTACCGTAATAAATAACGGTGTGAGTAACTACTGATTGTATTAGGACTTCCTAATGGATGGTCTTAATAATCAAGGACCAATTCTGCTGTCTTGAGACCTCTATCTTAGTTTCAGTGCAAAGGTGACTCTTTTTACTAAGTGACTGTAACTTTTGGCATTTTTAACACAAGTTGGTGAAAGGGAAATGATTGATTGGATGCTAAATTGAATGTACTCTAAAAAATAAAACGTTGAATACCTTTTCTGGCACGATTCTATTGTATACAGCTTGCAGATCTGCACCTCATGTCTTAGATTGTAGTATGTATGCTGTTGCACAGCCAGGATACAGCATAGGGAACAGCAGTGTGTTTGTTCCTGTCCCTGTTCCCTACCCCACGCAGCCAGGCATCACAGAAGAGTTTTTTGCATTAGTCTGTGGCACTCGATGCTTTGAAGAGGTTTTCCAATAACATTACACTAAGGTCTTTTTAGTGGAACTGTGTTACATATACTCAGTGAAATGGTGGACGTGAGCTCATTGGTTTGTCTACAGGACTAACACTGTTGTGTTTGTCATAAGTTCCAGATAAGTTCTTAGTTTTTCCAGCTTTTGAAGAGGTACCCCATGACTATATAGTTTTAAGTGTGCGTGTGTGTATTTGTAAGCTAATAATGGCTCTTGAGATAGTAAGTTTTAAATTAGATAAGTTAGAGATATTACTTAGTAACTTAAAGAATTTAAGTTTATAGGCACAGCTAAATGCTGTGTTTGCAGCTGGTGATGGTCTTGTTTTGTTTTGTTGGGTTTTTTTTAACTTTCATTTTGGTCTGCTGTCAAAATGGAATTGTTAAGAGGTTGCTTTCTTTGTTCTGGCCCATAAAAATGTGAATTTAACTTCTTAGATTAGGATAGTATTTTCTTTCAAAGTATGGGAAATCTAAGTATTTCAGGGACTTCAAATAAAATACAGTTAATTTTGCTTTTTGGTTTGTTGTTTATTTGAGGAAACTTTGGTCCTATCATTTTCAGCTATTCTGTACTTGTCCACAAGGTGACCTGCTATTTTACAGTGCCCTGTCTTCTTGGAATTTTTTTCCAGGGGGTGTGACAAATAGTGATTCTTCCTATTCTCTTTAGAAAGGGTAGGTTTTTAATGAAAAATCTGAGTGGACTGAAATGCCACCTGAAATGCATATCAGCTCTAACAGATCTTACGCTTTCACAAGCTTCGTAATTACATTTCCTGAAGCAGAAGTTGGGTGTAAGGAAAGGTGGAGCACCAGCAATGTTTCCTTATGCTTATAACATCCTGCCAGTAAAAGCAGGGAAATAGCTGTTTGTAAAGAAAAAAGAACAACTTTTGAACTTTTTGTTGTAAAATCAATACATTCCCCTATTTGCTGCTTAAGAACAAAGCATGCAATCTTCTGTCCCTTTCTCTGGTTTCCTGGTGGCTGCTCTCCAGCATGGCAAAATAACTTGTGTTGGAGTCAGGCCATAGCATTAGGTTGCAAGTAGGCAAGGCCTTTTCTCTAGTGAGGCCTTGCTGCTGTTCTGCTGACCTTTCTCAGAAAAGTTTTTCTTGCCTTTCCAGTGGGATATTTATTAACCAGGTTCTAAGGTCTTCTGTTGACACCTCCCTCAAAAGCCTATGCATTGTGACCTCCTACTCTGTTCTCCTCTTTCAACTGTGTCCAGCCAGCGTTGATCATTAGATCAACCCTAGTATCACCTCACTCCTTCATTGATGTCATTTTAATTATTTAATGATTAACAGTTGCCCTTTAATTCTGAGGTAACTCACTACTACAGAATTATCTGCTCTGAGACAGAAGTTGTGGTTTGACTGGGAGAGTGAAACATGCTCACGCTAGTCTTGGTGATGTTAGCAGTGTAGTAAACTGTCTGCTGATAGCTGGCACCAGGCTATCACAGTGTTTGGGCAAGTTGGGATCTTTGTGGGAAAGACTTTAGTGCACTGTAGTTCTCTTAATGCTACAGGCTTGTTTAGTGATACATTCTGTGTCTTGTTTTATTTTGCCTTTTTTTTTTAACCTGTACAAAAATAAATCTCTTACTATCCTTCTCTAGTTCTTTTGTTTTCTATTTGTTTATCCTGTTCTCCTTCACTTGTAAAAAATAAAAATACCAATTTCATCCTAGAAATCCAGGAGGCTTCTTCCTGAATTAGAAGTCATCTGCAGCAGGTCAGCTGCTGGACAAGCACAGTGACAGCTGACACTGGTTTCTGAGGCAGCAGCATCATCATACAGCTAAAAGCATATATTTTAAGTTGTCCCAGCATGGATGCAATCTGCAATCTGGATGTGCTTGTGAAAAATAGATGTGTGTGGATTCTGGAGAAAAATTTCATACTGAAACTTGGCAACAAGTGAAGTTTTGCAGAAAGGATTGAGTCAAATAAGTTGATCATAGTTTTCCATTTTAGTAGCGTGTTTTGTCTTTCTTTTTAGAGAATGTACGTATTAGTGAAGAAATTTGTCCTTTTGCCAGTCCCACTCTGCTCACAGCTGAGGTGCTCAATAGCTTGTTATATTATTAAATGTGTGTGTGAGTAGTAATAACAGGGTGGAGAAAAAGATGACAACAGCTCAGAGAACAGGTTATCATTACTGTGCTGATGAGTTTATTTGAGGTATAATCTTGCTAAATGCATCGTTCAGCTTCCTCACAATACAAAGAACTGAGGATCGAGTGCTGCCTCACTGATGTGAGCTTGAGGTGGTTGGCGGTAACCTGTTGGTGGTGAACCACTTTAGTCCAGCTCCCAACTGCCTTTAGCAGTTTCTTCTCACCTAAGCTCTGCAACATCACGTGCACAATGAGAATAACAACTTTAGCAGCTGAGTTGGATCTTAGACTGGTTCAGACCTTTTCTTTCTTTCTTTTTTTCCCTTGTCACTGGAAATGCAGTTAGATCTGAGCTCTGAAGCCTTAGTGAGTTCCAGCTGGAGTTCCAGTAAGATTGAACAAAGGTGAGGAAAGAACCAAAACCAAAGAATTCCTCCTTGCTGCAGGCTTAGAAAGAGAAACAACTAAAGGGTTCTGATATTAATCTTCTTCCCCTTTCCTCTTAAGGCTGGAGATAAAAGAGAGATGTGAAATCCTATCATTAAGGTCAAGTTTAAGACTGTAGTAGTAGCTGGTAGCGGTGTTGAGGTGCTCATGTAGTTTGTCCCTTCTCCTTTTTTCTTTCCTGAAATACTGAACCAAACTTTTGCCTTATCAGATCTGACAGTAGTAGGTAAAGCTAGTGACTGCGTCAGGAATGTCTTTGGATGCTACCCTATTTTTAATAAAGGATGCAAATATCAAGGCTGTACAGAAGGATGCTCTTTTGGGCTTTTTAGGCCTTTAAAAAGCAAATTTTATTTGAAAAATACATAGTTGTAATTCTTAAATGTTGTGGGGTTTTTTGCTGCCTGTGTGGTAGAGAAAGGCTTTTTTTCCCTTTAGAAAAGGTTCACTTATGAGATCAGTGCTGGGTTGACCAAGAATGAAACAGTAAGTTCTTGAATTTCTGTAGGGAACTTGCATTCAAACAAGGAACTTCCCTCCGATGATCAGTGTTTAGTAGAAGAGACTGCACGTCTTTCTGAACACAGTATTGTAATGTCTGTGACCAAGGTAATACTCTGTCAGGGTTGTACCATGTCCAGAGAGCCAGTGCTTCATGTGATGTTTTGTAGATGAGAGCTGTTGAGAGTTGTACAGTTTTTAAGATATTTAGTTATTTCCTCTTTCTTTCAAGTAGAACAAATCCAAAAAAAAACAACTAGGTTGCTGAGACTGTGATCGTGTGCAAGTTCACTGTTTCTGCCTAACAACAGCTCTGAGGTTGGGCCTGGTTAGGAAGTTGTTGCCTTTTCTTAGTACAGACAGTTTTTATCTGAAGGCTTAAGAAATAATGTGTTGACACAATCTTTGAACTACCCAGCCAAACCCAGGAAGGGAATGTTGCCCTGAAGATAAAATGGCATTTGACCCACATGGGGAAAACTGTCAAGACAACCTTTTTCTGCTGAGTCGAAGCCCATGACTGAACTTGCCTTCGACTTGAGAAGTGCTGGTGGTAACCACCAGAAGATTGCACGCCTTGGCCTGCTCTTCCTGCACTGTGCTTCCCTAGCATCAGCTGGTTGGTTTCCAGACCTGGTTTTAAAGTAAAACATAGATAAGAGGAAAAAAAACCCAATCTGAAAGTAACAGGTTCCTGTCTTCTGTTAGATGGAGCATATTTGATTCTTCTATTGCAGGCTCACATGCAAATACTGTGATGTAATAAACCAGAATCATAAGTTGTGTCTCATTGCTAACTGTATTAATAGCTCAGGTTCTACACCATACTTAACCATTTTAAGATATTCTAATTGGTTCTCTATACTATATCTTGTATAAGCTTGTTTCCTTAAAGCCTGATTTTGTTGTACAGGTGACAAAAATGCTGATAATCCATTTCACTTCATTAAACACCATACCTGCTTACAAAAGGCAGCAGTCACAACTTGTACACTTTCTGTAGAGGAGACCTAAAGAAAGTTAGTAACTGTGAGGTTTCTTACATGTAGGTTTCCTGAAATTTACAAAATTGAAACATCCGTGGAATGTTACTTAAATCATACGGTGTATTACTTTAATATGTCATAATACTGGGAAAAAAAAAAAGTTTGAATCTGCATAAAACCTACTATGTGTTTCGGGACAGTAACTGATGCCAAGCCTCAGATACTATTCTTCATATGGTTGGTTTTCACTTTTAAACAGTTGACTGACTTCTTAAAACTTGGTTGCATGCCAGTAGCTGAAATACAGCCATATAGGGTATGGCAGGGTTTGTTACTAGGGGTTCTCAGAGGTGAGGTCATGATAAACTTAAAACGAAGCTTAAGCAGTACAGCTAATGTCACCAACAAATAAATTTCTTTTTCTAGCTTGGTTTAACAATGCCTGAACACTGACTGTGTTTATATTGCCTTGATTGGAAGGAACAGAATTTGTTAACAGGAATAAAGGGGAAGTTAAGAATTCTTGGTTTGTTGCTTAAAAATATTCACTGTGTAAACATCTGAGTGTTTACATCAGAGAGGTCAAATAGGAGCTGTAATATTTTACTTTATCCTTTGTCATTTGGGGCTTTGCTAGCATGCCAAGCCACACAGTGTGCTGGTATTTGGGGAAAAAAAACCCAATCTGAAAGTAACAGGTATTTATGTACTAACTGCAGTACTAATCTTGTAAAATTATAAGCTGTGATTATTACACAGGAATTTCTTTAACCACTGTGAAAGTGCCTCGGAAAAGAGAGACCACATTACACTTAGAATCATAGAATAGTTCAGGTTGGAAGGGACCTTAAAGATCATAGAGTTTCAGCCCCCCTGCCATAGGCAGGGACACCTCCCACTAGATTAGGCTGCTTAGTGCCTTATCCAGCCTGGCCTTAAACACTCCTGATGCGAAGATTTTTCACAGATCTGCAATGTACAAATAGAATAACTTAGTTTGAAGAAGAGCTTCAAAATCAGGTCCAACCATCAACCTAACCCCTCTCAGTCCTGTACTAAACCATGTCCCAAAGTGCCACATCTACACATCTTTTTAAATACCCCCAGGGATGATGACTCCACCACTTCCCCAAGCAGCCTGTTCTAATGCTTAATAACCTTTTTTGGTGAAGAAGCTTTTTATAATACCCAGCCTAAACTTGAGGGCATTTCCTCTCATCCAACCATTTGTTACTTGGGAGAAGAGACATACCTCCACCTCACTACAACCTCCTTTCTTTTAGCTGTAGAAATAAGGCCTCACTTCAACCTGCTTTTCTCCAGGCTAAACAACCCCTGTTCCCTCAGCTGCTCCTCCTAAGACTTTTGCTCTAGACCTCTCACCAGTTTCACTGCCCTACTCCGGACCCAGCACCTGTTAATCTTTCTTGCAGTGAGGTGCCCAGTAACTGGATATAGTATTTGAGGTGGGGCCTCAGTAGTGCCAAGTGCAGGGGGACAGTCACTTCCCCAGTCCTGCTGGTCACGCTATTTCTGACACAAGCCAGGATGCTGTTGGCTGCCTTGGCCACACTACTTCAGCATACTCAGCTAGCTGTCACCCCACACCTCCAGGTCTTTTCCACTGAGCAGCTCTCCAGCTGCTTTTCCTCAGACCTGTAGTGTTGTAACCCAAGTGTAGGATTCAGCAGTTGGCCTTGTTGAACTTTATGCCATTGGCCTCTGCCCATTGGTCCAGCCTGCCCAGATCCTTCTATAGAGCCATCCTTCCTCAAGTAGACCACTGCACCCACCCAACTTGGGGTCACCTGAAAATGGTGGATGTGTCATATTTAACAGAAGCTATCTTCTATCTTAATAGAAGATCAGCTTAAAGCAGGTGGTATTGCATCTTCACACTGCATCAATTTCTGGAACTTGCCAGAAGGAGGGGGTAGAGATGGGCGGTATCAGCAGGTTCAGAAAGGGTTTATGTGCATGCATAGACACTAGGTTTATAAATGGATACTAAATAGACTCAGAAGGGAGGTGCCCATTAAAGTCCTGCTCTAGCACTCTCGAGCCAGCAGAGAGCCTGCAGGAAAAGCTCATGGTCACTCTAAATAGGCTTTATTTCTGCTGCTGTCAGAAGGAGAATATTGGGTTGGATCCACCATACACCTGTCCTGTGAAGGCACTGCTTCTCTTGCTACCCTAGGAGGGCATGGTACAGGCTGCTCTTGAACAAACTCTGACAGGATATAATTATTTAAGATTCATTTCAGCCAAACCTGCTTAGAAAAGCAGTGTTATTCTAGAAGAGGCTGCTTCCTTTCCAGTGTGCCACTGTCAGAGGTGGGAGCTGGATCATAGTGCAGAAGGTACAAAAGAAGATAGAGATTATTCTGCCCACATCTGAGCTGTTAGAAAACTCCCCTTTCCCTGACCCAGCCTGCAACCTCACCTGGTTCAGGAGAACAAAAGCCTTTCAAAGTGAGAAGGTGCAGGGCATCGATGCCTGGATGCTAACACTTCTCCCCAGTCTCTCTGCTTCTGTTTGATCTTCTCCATAAATTTCTGGCTACTGATGTCTGGGGCCAGTTGTGGATGGACATGACCAGTGATTCCCTGGTGATTCTCAAGTTTTCAAATGAAGGAAGAGCACATTGTCTTGAGTGCAGCTTGTCCTAGGATGGAAGGAGAAATTGCTCTTGGCAAAGCTGATCTGCTCTCAGGAGAGTTAGAATGAGTAGACACAAGACGTATGTTTCAAAGTAATTTCAAAATAATTTGGAAGGTTTCAATTTCTTTATTTCCTGTGAGAGTGCTGACAGGCTGCAAGAAAGTGTGTTCTTACTTGTAGAGTAGCAACCACTGAGATGAGAAGTCCCTTTCTGTGTTTTACTTCCTGTAATCTCTGCTGGCCTCTTTTGTTACATAATACCACTGTTAGTTAAATCGATTCTTCATTACAAATATAAATAAGATGCATTAACTGCAATTTTCTGGACTAAATTTAAGACTAAGAATTAGTTTTGTTTTGGTTTGTTTGGTTTGGTTTTGGATGTACATGGAGGGCAGAGGCGATAAAGAAAAAAAACATTTTCTGCCCTTTTTGTTGAGAGGAAACTCAACTGTGAAGAGGCATTGCATCATGAGCTCTAATGGAAGACCAGCTATTGCCCATGTGGAAATGAAAACACTTGTTTCATTTCCCTCTTGCTGGCAGCTGTTGCTTAGGAATTTCATTTGAGAATGAAATGCAGCTTTGGTTGACCTGAGGAATGGCTTGTGCAGTAAGTCTGGGGAAGTACAGCATAAATTTCACAGAAATTAGCTCAAATTAGAAGGAATGTTTTGGACTGAGAGACATCATTTATATGAGCATTCACCTGTGTCCTTGAGATTAGTTTTTGTCTCTCATGTCTGTGCTGGGCTGAGCAAATAGCAGTAGAAGCAGGGAAAGGAGGGAGACGGGGAGTTCTGATGAGGAAACCACACTTAATTGGGCTGGCAGGAGTGACATGGCAGTCATTACCAAGACTGTCAGTTAAGTTATAAAGGATTTGCCTCTAACTCAGGTTTGACTTTCCCCCCTTCTCTTAGTCAAAGTAATATTTAAATGTTTGTGTATTGTTTTTAGAGAGAGAATTCCTTTTTTGAAGACTAACACATAGAAATGCCATTAAGCCCAGCAACATCTAGATCTTGGCTGACAGAAGAAGACACAGTGTGAACTGCTCTGCTGACAGTACTTTGTAGCTCACCATGCAAGGATGACACATGGAAGGATGTTTTTGTAGAGTAGACATGGAGATGAATCAGCTGCATCTGAATTGTCCTAGAAATTAATTGGCTGGTTGTATTAGGCTGCCAGTGTGCTGGCTCCCAGTAGCATGGGGGCATGGGAGAGATAGAGCAGCTTTTCTCCTGGGCTGGATGAACCAACAGATGACACTGGCTTCTCAACAGACTAGGCAGAACTGTTGCAAGAACCTGGCTAGTCTGCTTGGCTGGAACATCTAAATCTCACCTCTGAAACACTCATGCTTTGCTGTTTAATACAGCTGGAGTAATTGCTCTCCCACTAGTCCCACCCTGAGCAAGGAGTGGCTTCAGCCCCTTGAAGGCCATTTCAGAGAAATGCAATATAAGCATGTTGTAAAGCATGATAGAGATGTGTTAATTACTGCTGTTACTCTGCTGTTGTATGGAGTGACTTAAGGTCTTCTACAGGTGATAAGACTTACCTGCTGAGGTAGCAAAATGGAATTTGATCTGCTGGACCTAAATCAAGCTGGCAGAGGACTTTTCTTTTAGTAGGTCCTGTTATGAGGTGACAAGTACAGAAGGAAATAAGAGCACTGTGGGAATTGAGTTTGCCAAGTCTTGCTTCATTCGCCTAAGTATGCTGGTCAAAAAAGACTTACTTAGCTTAGCTTCAAACTAGATAGAGCTGTATGGCAAAAGCTAAGTGCCACTGTATACAGAGCCCAATTCAGCTCCAGGAATGTCAGAAAAAAAACTTTGATGTTCAACTAGGGATGAGCATAGGAAACATGGTGTTTTCCTTTTTTCTGGCTAGTACTTTCCCTTCATAATAATGGATATTGTCGATGACTTCCATAAATCATTATGACAGTCAGCTTCAGCAAGGTAGATGAGAGGTAACTGGCTTGAGCAGTCCACAATAGAATAATGATAAATATTAATACTGAAGTGTCCATTATTAGAAGTTTGGGACCAATAAGCATGAGCAGATTGGAGAGTTGTTGACATGCTTGTCTCTCAGAGAGATGAATCTTGGCTAGTATCTATGTGAAGGTGTGTGTCTTCAGCTACACAGATGTGGAATGTTCCAAATTAATGCTTGAGTTCTTGAAATCGGCAATAGAGATAGCAAATGTTTTATCAGGTCTTTATGGCCAGAGGAATGTATACTCTCCCCTGTCCCTTCAGCATCCACTGTTTAGGTTGTCTTGACTTACTCCCATTACATTATTTGAAGTTAATATTCACAACCACTGCATTTCCAAACTCTGACTATGGGTCACTGCTTTTGATACTTATTTTTGACCACGAAAACAGCAATAACATTAACTTAAATTTCAGAGAAAAAATTACTGATTAGATATCTTTTCTTTATACCAAATTGCTTTGCTTTATAACTGGTGTTTTGTTTCTGAATAGAAAACTGAAAAGCTGAGAGGGCCTCTGGAGAGAGGGGAATTTAGAAGTTTGGATGAAGCTGACATTATTATGGCAGTTAAGAAGACAGGCAAGTCAGAATGGAGACTTGGGTTCTGACAGTGTTTAGTAGTGGGGTCTGGCAACTGGCTGATGTGTTTCTTTGTTGCCTCAGCTTTCTGATCTGGAAAATACAGATATGGTCTAGGTCTGAAATCAGCATTTGAGCCCACATCAGAGTTAAGGCTTCTGGCTTCAAGTTCTCCATTCAGACCATGCCTTTCTTTTTATAACTCTGGGGAAAAAATTCACTCCAGCATATCATTTAGTAAAATGCCATATAGGAGAAGCAAAACTAAGCCCCAAGAGCTAAAACTCACTGGTTTAAACTTAGGAGACAGAAAAAAACCCTGCAGATTCTTCCTGGTTAGTAGACACTTGCAATTTCACACCAGACATGCTCATCTTTGGGGTAATTTCTGGCAAACTGAGGTGTGTGGTGAGTGGCATCCCAAAGAGGACTGGCCAGTGAAGACAGGAAATCCTTTTCTGAAGATAAGCTCTACTGGAATGTACTTGTGAGGACAAATGGGAACAGTGTGACTTGACAGTTTGTACATACAGTGAGTGTTCTTGTGTTCAGATGGACTCCAAAAGCTTCTTCAAAGCTTCTCTGTAATTGAAGTCTTAAAGATCATTCAGGCTGAGAGCTGAAGCCCTTTTGTACTGGGTACTATATATGGCCTTTGTGCAAGTGGTAGAAAGTGGGGTATATTTATAATGCCACTTTGTTGCAGGAATAAAGATTGGGAACAAATGTTTGTTTGGATAAAATCCAGCTCCAGGGATTTGTTTTACTGCTGTACATAAAAGTCCATAGCAAGCTTGTAAAAGCAGCAGTTGGAAAATCTAATAGGGCCTCCTTTCCCCATGGAGAAGCCAGGGATTTGGTGTAACATTATGTAGCTAGAGAGCTACTTGTGGTGGTTCATGTAGTAGTAGGTGACCTGGTGTGTAACCTGCTGTCTGTCATGTTGGAGTGCAGGGATGCTCTGAGGCTGTTGGCACACAAGAGGATTGTTGGTGTTAACTGGTTGTTACACACTGCTGTTTTCATATGCAGTCTTCACCTGTTTAGAAATCAACCCATTTGTCCCCTAAGTAATATTTCATGACAATTGCAACTGTATTCTTGATGTTATTGCATAGCATTGACATGAGCAAGTCAAGCAGTATGAAAACACTTGGCAGAAAAAGGGACACAAGTGTCTTTGGGTATGTTGATTTATCCATCTTCATTTAGTCCAAGTGTTCTGTTTGATTTGTTTAACACGTTAATCCTTTGTATTGCTGTACAACTAATTACTTTACGTCGAGCCTCTGGAATAATTACCATTTGGACTAAGAGTAATCGTAGAATAATTTTGTTTCCTAATACTGCTCTCTTTTATTGTTAAAGGATGTTCAGAAGGAGAGAGAACCTCATGTTTATCTCAGTAAAGAAGAAGTCAAAGAGAAGATACAGAGCTATAATTCATCTGTCACTGATAAATTGAAGATGACCTTGGTAAGTTTTGAATGGATTCCTGTCATATTTAATAGGAGCAATTGAACTATAGCACTTACAGTATGTATGTTGTCGGTCATTTGATTCTCCATATCTTTTGTATGAAACTGCGTCTGTTTTAATGACTTGTTAAAAGCCTCTCTTGTATGGAAATTGAATCTTGCATCTGAAATCCTTTTATTCCCATAGCTCTTTTGTATGGATTGAAATAAATGCAGAAGAAACAGATGTAATACGTAAATTTGTCAGGTGGTAAACATGATAAATGTATCTTGTTTGTGTAGATAAAATTTTGTTAGGTATTTCTCTGCTGAAGATGCTCAAGCAATGAGAAAAGTTAAAATGTGGAATATTTATAATGGAGACTTAATTTTCACAGTAGTCATAACAGTTTTTCAGCTTGAGGAGACTTCCCTCTCCCCCACCCCCATAATGCAGATGATACAGACAATGGAGTGCATACAGACTTTTAATTTCCAAGGATTCTGGACAAGGTCTGAGCCTGAGTCCAGATTTTTTCATACATTCTGTATTCCCTTGGGTGTAGAATAAATGGAAATACTGAAAATACTGAAAATCTATGTTAGTCTAAATCATATAAGTACTGCTGTATGAAAAGTATTTTTGTTACATGTTTTCATGTGAGTAAGGATTTACTTACGTCTAAAACAAGTTTTTTAGCTCAGAAAGGTTTGATCAGTTCTGCTGTTTTGTATTTCAGAAGCAGCTGTAATAAATAATTTGGAGTGTTGATTTGATTGCCATTTATTCTGGTTCTTTTTTTAATTGGAACAGCATCTTTATACCTTAGACCAATTTGATGAACATCCCTAAAACGTATGAGATAATTTCTGTGTTTCTGCGTAAGAGCTGTTGTTAGAGATGCATGTTAGTGGCTTTTTTTCACTTTATAGTTCTAATGTGAAAACTTACCATTACTTTATAGTACCTTTTGCTTGATAAGATCCTAATACTCTTCAGATTCTGTAGCAAAAATGTTTAGCAGAAGTACCAGATATAATAAATGTCTGGTTTTTTGAAATAGCATCTGTCTCGAAAGATGTCACATATTACAGTGGCATTTAAATTGTATTCACTGTGACTACTAACTGGAGTTACTAGTTTTAACAGTTCTTTCCTCCTGCTGCAGAATGCAAATGGGATTTATACTGGCTTCATCAAAGTTCAGATGGAACTATGCAGACCCATCACTGTGCAGTCTTCCCAGAGCCAGGAGAGATGTGCTCACAGCAATAATGAAACTTCTTTTTACTTGCCGGAGGGCTGCATGAATACCCTGCACATCAGCAGCACCAACACAGTTCGTGAAGTTATTGAGGCCTTGCTCAAAAAGTTCTTTGTGGCTGACAACCCTGCCAAGTTTGCACTTTATAAACGCTGTCACAAGGAAGACCAAGGTACAAGTCAGGCTTGTGGCATTTTGATGTTGTGAAGGGCATTGGAGGGGGTGGGGGTTACACTATGGGAATACATGAAATAATACTTACAATAAGCTGGAAGAACTCAGATGAAAGAAGAGGACAGTATTCCTCTCTCTTGTCTATTCTCGCTTAAGAAAATTAGCCTGTGAGAGAGAGAGTAAATGATTTGGGATTGTTTCAGGGTAATTCACAAAAGACAAAGTACTAAACTACCTACACAGTTCTCCTGTGCTTTACTGTCCCTTGTATTTTATTTAATGCGCCCCTGATCAGGGTCTTAAATCCTGATACTTTGCAGATTTTTGGGATTAAATTACAAGATGTATTTTTAAGAATACATATACATATAGTGTGTATGATAGCTGAAGTCCCTGCACTGGCAGATGGCTCTTGAGCTGAGAATTGTGCTCATGTGCTTTAATTAGTGCCCATGGCTCGCACAGTGCACTGACTGCTGTTAGAAGTTTGGGTTTGGAAGTACCAGAAGAGGCCAAAACACCAAAATGTCTTTTTTAGGGAAAAGTGTATTCACTTAACTGTATCTCTAAGCTGTGTCTACCTGTCTGTTAAATATGTCCATGGATGGTGCCTCAAACATTTCCATGGGTAGCCTGTTCCAGGGCTTGATAATCCTCTTGGTGTAGAAGATGTACCTAATATACAGTCTAAACATCCCCTGGCGTTTTCTCTTGTCCTCACTTGGAAGAATGCTTATTTACAGCAACAGATCTGTGTAGTATTTCATTTGGTGAGGGTTTTTTCCCCCTGCATATGTCCAAATAGTACAGTGTTGAGTAGAGGCCCTTGTGTTCCTATGTAAGTCTGGTGTTGTACTGTCAGTCATATGCTCAGCTTCTGCCTAAAAACCAAAACCAGTATGCAGACCAATATGTAGGCAATATATAGAGTGCGTAGATTTTGTGGGTAGTGTTAATCATTCAAAGCGTTTGAAGCACCATTAGTACAGATGATAATTACTGTGATTTCCTTCTGCAGTTTATACATGCAAGCTGTCAGACCGAGAACATCCTCTCTACCTGCGTTTGGTGGCAGGCCCCAAAACAGAAATGCTCAGCTTTGTTCTACGTGAGCATGAAACTGGAGAAGTCATGGTATGTTACGCTTGTGCTGGTTTTGGTATGTTTGTTTAATTTCATGAATGAGTGGGCTCCTGTTTGGTCCATGTTGACAAGACAATCCATTTTTTTGCAAGCAGATGTGTTTTTTTCTTGTTATATTTACCTCATCCCTTTTGTAAACATGTTATTTGTGGTTAGACTGTCCGTTGTTACTTCCAGAATAAAAAAATAGTTAAAAGAGTCAAATGTTTTCAAATTGCTGAGATTTGGAAGGAGTGTACCCAATACTGTTTCAGTTTGGAATTGAGTGTCTGAAGTTTTTGGACCAGCTTATTCATCCTTCTCCCTTTTCTTTTTTTCTTTTCCTCTCTCCAGTGGGAAGCTTTTACTATTCCTGAACTGCAAAATTTCTTGCGTATACTGGACAAAGAGGAAAATGAGCAACTGCAAATGTTAAAGAAGCGTTATGCAGCTTACAAGGATAAACTTGAAGAAGCCCTTGGTGGGGTGTGGAAACCTGGTTAAAAGGGGGGCAAATAACACTCAGGAAAAAAAAACGCTACCAAGTGTCAGTATAGCATGCCAAATCCAACCTACAAAGAGCAGCAGAGAGTAGTTTTCTTTATTGGGAAGATGTGTTTTGTGATGCCAGGATATCTGAATTTTGCTATAGACTTAGTTCCGTAAGCCAGGTCACTTAGCATCTTGCACCCACAAGTAAGGGAATCTGCATGTTTGCAACCCTCTCTGTGTGCCTAAAGAGTTTTCCAAGTTACCTTGGTGCAAGCTGTGAAACTGTAATCAATTTTTTAGGATGCTATAAAATAAGAATTTTATTTTTAAAAATTTTGTTTTCTTCTTTGCTTTAACAGTAGCTTTACAAGTAAGGATGTGCAAATTGATACATTTAAAAAATGAGTAAAACTGTATGGGGAAGAATTAGTTGGAGCACTATCTTTGAGATTAAATTGATTTGCACTACATTTCTGTTTTCAAATAGTTACTATATAATTTGTGAGAGATCTGCTGTAGGTAGCTTGAAGGCATATGAGATCTTTTGATTTGTTCTGTGAAATTTATGGAAGGCTTTAAGGTTGTTGGTTTTTTTTTAATGCAGAAAGAAAAGAGAAAGTTGAAAAGAAGGTAAGAGTTGAGGAAGGTGATCTAACAGCTGACAGAGGAAAACTGGTTTTAAATGGAGATAGTATTTATACAAAGGAAAGTTAAAATACTAGTTCTACAAGGTTAAAGTTTTAGGATGTTAGAATATTCTACGTTTTATGGGGTTTAAACTGTATAAATCCACACTGGAAAACAAATGAAGATAATAGAAACAGTGGAAAGGAATGAGAGGCAAAAGCTAAAAAAGAATGGAAATGAAGCTACACGTACAAGTTGTTATTAGCAAGGCTAGTGAGGGGTTTGCAAAGTGCAGTGAAGCTAAAAAGCTGCTTACTTGAATTCTAAGAAGTGGTCAGTGTCTCAGATAACTGTGAGAAATGCCCATCCTAGTGACTGTTTAGACATAAGCTATAACTACAGATGCATTTGGTCTTTGCTGTATGTCAGATCTTTCCCCTGGCTCAGCAATCCATTTTTAGGCTGGATAATTTTGAATTACCATATTTGAAAGACAAAAATAGCTTCCTCTGCTTCTTTGCTTGTTAAAGGCTGAGCCAGGCAAAAAAAGTAGAATTTCTTATTTGTGTTTCCAGCCTAGCAGAAAATTAACATTTATTGGTTGTGTTGGTGATGGAGTTTAGTAACTCTTGTTTTTTGTAATTCAGGTTTTTTCCTTACGGTTTTCAATTCTTAATTGAAAAACAGATTACCAAATTCTACAGACTGCTGATTTACTTGATTTAAGAGTAGGAAAAAATGTAGCAAGAATTTTTTTGTCTTCACTGTAAATGTAGTTGTTGTTCTTTCAGAGTTATTTATCTTAGAAAGCACGTTCAAAAGAAACCAAAGAAGTGTGTGTGCAATAGAAGCATGAGGCAGATATGAGTAACTGATACTTTAGCCATTATCATGCCAGAGAGGAAATTAATTATGAATTGAGGAGTGGGGGGAGGATTGCTAACAATTTAAGAGAAACAGAAGTTGATGTGGGATTTTTTTCCCCTCTTAGGGTGTTCATTTTAAATTCCCAAGGAATTGTTAAAACTTTGGTGACATCTAATGGATACTGTGTGAAACTCCAAGATGTTTCTGTTCTTATTTTGGTGTAATTGTGCCTGTGTTTCCTTTCCTTAGTAAGAATTGTTTTTTTAAACTCTTTTATGTTTTTGTGGGTTTTTTTTGGTAAAAATAACTTGCAAGCTTAATGAGACAATCGTAATGTTTTAAGGTGTTAAGAAAAATTTAAGAGTAGGACTAACTATAAAAGTATATATAAGGCATATCTTGTTTGCTTTTTAATTTCACATGTAACATTGTAGTGCATGTGTGAGTTACTAAACGTTATCCTCAGTGAGACACTTTATAATGGTTCAGGGAATGCTTTTATGTTTTGTTACAGCTTGTTTTTCTATGAATGCAAGCATCACGTTGGTGGGTATTCGGTTAACACCTACTTAATTTATGTATCTGCCTATATCTATGTAAGCATTACATAATCACTGTCAATATTGAACCATTTGTTGCTTAGATTTAAACACTGAGTGGGAGCATCAAAATATGTGAATTTTGATTTTACTTGAACTAAACTATCAGTCTTTTAAGTAGGCACATCTGCATTTACTTTTGCCAGAAACCTCAGTCAGTGTTGTATGCACTATGAGTCTTGATTTGGGGTGGAGGGGGAGGGGGTGGGGGACCAAAATAAACTTATATTTTAATTTTGTCTTAGTCCATGGTTAATTATTGTAAGATGTCATATGTGAGGTTAATTTTTTTTTTTTTAAACACACTGGCAGTTAAAGCAGCTTTAAATTAAAAGATGCGGTCATACCTAGAAAGTTTTGCATCAAGTTGAACTGTCAAAGCTTTTGTTGCAAAACGGTTTTCATTTAATCATATAATGGTACCAGAATGATTAAATGATGTGGGGTGGATTTAGAGGGGGGGAAATGCAGGGAAAACATAAAAATGTATTTCTTTTAAAAAACATTTAAACTATTTATAATTTTGACAAGCTTAGTTTTATTTTTGTAGGGAAGTTTATATTCCCCTTAAAGTTATTACTGAGATGGCAAAAAAAAGTGATGGTTCCATTATTAAAGTTGAAGTTGATAATACTTAAGTTCTGTGATGCGTGGCTCTTTTTTTATTTCCCCTTACCTTTACTGGTAGTAATTAACCGTGCGGGGAGATACAGCATAAATTAAGGTTTGCTTGGCAAAAAAAAAGGATACATTTCAGTATGTGTTTTAATTTTGTCTCTGGTTTTGGTAAAGAAATAGTAAGACGGAAAAATTAAAACCAACCAAATACTTTGAGATTTACGCACAGACCTTGAAATTCACGTTTTCTCCCCCACATTTACCTCATAGTCGGCCCTGCCCGAGGAGGAGTCGCTGCCACCTCCCCTTTTCCCGCCCGGCCGGTGTTGGGGAGACAATGGCCGGCGCTGGGGCTTCCTCCTCCCTGACAAGGCGTGCGCCTGCCGTCGCGACGCCATGTAAGCACTGGGCTCTGCGGAAAGGAGGAGGGCAATGGCGTCCTCCCGCCCCCCCGCGAGAGCCGGCGGCAGTGTGATGAGGGGAGGGGAGGTTTCGCCGGTGGGGGAAAAGCAGCGGTCCCGCCATGTTTTACCTCAGGATGAGGGCGGGCAGGGCCGCAGCCGCGCTTTCCTGTGTTACAGGGCGCTTCCGCCAGGGAGCGAGTGGAGCTGCGTAGGTGCTGCCCCTCGGTGTCTGGGCGGGAAAGCCCGCGGGCAAGAGTTTTATATATGTATATAAATCTCTCGGAGAAACACAAGTCAATTGCAAGTTGTGTTGGTTTGATTTGTAAAATAGTGTAATCCTCCCTAATTGAATTGAACTGATTTGCTGCTTGCTTCGGTATCTGTTTCTCTTCCCTGTCTGTTCCGGCCCTCCAGCTGAGGAGATAATGGTTTCACCTGTTCCTCAAATATGAGTTCATGTTAGACCCCATAGCTTCACATGTGCCAGACTTTCTAGCCAAGACACCAAAAAATACCCCCTATATCTATATCTATCTTTATCTATAGGGAGTCCTAGAATTCCAACAACCCCACGGTGACTAGGCATGCACTTGATAAACCACATCACTCACCCAGGGCAAGGCTGGTAAAAGGTCTTGAGGATTCTCGAGTCAGCACAGTTGCTCCCCACATGAGTAAGTGGGCTTGTGTTGAAAAACGCAGCAGTTACGTACAATTAGAAACACAGCATGGCAAAATGTGGTGGTTTTTGGCTGGATCACACATCTGGAGACAGGAGGGGCTTTACTGCTGGGCTATTCATCTCCATGCCTGGTTGCTGTAGTCTGCTTGTCCTCTTTCAGTCTCAAATTTTACCAGAGAAAGAAATGTTTAAATATAAAGAAATTATTCCTCTTAGTCCCCCTCCCACCCTCCTCTTCTTTGTAAATGAGTATACAAATTATACAAATGTTTTCGTCCTAGAATTCCATCATAGGGGTTTCCAGTTGCACTCCTTTCAACTTTTGCTAGTGTTTACTTTTTACCATCTCCCACTGATCCAAAACCATTCATGTGTGTTCCTCTGCTTAATTTTGAACTTCAATAGTGTATTTGTGTTTGTCGGGAAATACCTGGGCTTTCAGAACTTCCCCTATTTATTTCATCCTTGAGGAGCAAATGAAGCATGCTGTTTAAGTTCACATGCAGGACAAATGGTGTTTCTCACACAAAACTGGAAAATGCAAACATGTTATTAAAAAGGAATTTCAAGTAAAGCAAACCAGTGTAGTATTCATATATATATATATACACAT
>VZTY01010069.1:0-17946 GCA_013400935.1 Turnix velox
AAGAGGAGAATGAGGGGTGACCTGATCAATGTCTATGAATACAGAAAGGGCGAGTGTCAGGAGGATGGAGCCAGGATCTTCTCAGTGACATCCTATGATAGGACAAGTGGCAATGAGTGCAGCTGGAACACAGGAGGTTCCACAGAAGTATGAGAAAAAACATGGTGAGGGTGAGAGAAGAGTGTCCCAGGCTGCCAAGAGAGGGTGTGGGGTCTCCTACTCTGGAGACATTCAAACCCCACCTGCAAAGCTTCCTGTGGAACATGATCTGGGTGTTCCTGCTCCAGCAGGGGGATGGGACTAGATGATCTCTTGAGGTCTCTTCCCAATCCCTGATATTCTGTAATTCAGTGACAGTAGTCCTGATTTCTTTCTTGGGAAGATATCACGTTCCTCTGAGGTTGGCCCCTTACCCACAGAACCCTTGGTCACCACCAAAGCCTCATTGCTTAAGTTGGGGGAGCTCCTTCAAGATGGCCATGCCCCATTTTGCCTTCTCTGGCGACATTCAAACTCCACTTGGACACCTCCCTGTGTGACCTGATCTGAGTGCTCCTGCTCCAGCAGTGGGTTGGACTAGATGATCTCTCCAGGTCCCTCCCAATCCCTGACATTCTGTGATTCCATGAACATTTAAATAGTAAAAGTTTTGGGGCAGGAGATAAGGAGCATTCATCATCTAATTTTGCTCTTCTGCCTGAGCGTTGCTGGGTGGGAATGTCTGGCCATGCAGGACTTTCCCAGCTTAATGACTATAGGGTATGCTAAGCTGTATGCAAGTAGAAGCTGAGTGCCTAATTTGCTAATTTTAGGCCTAATTTATGCATTCAGGGAGTGAGGGGGGGGGCATTTGCAATGTCAGATATTTGCATAAGCTCTGCCAGTCCTCTGTGTGTCACCCACAATCACCCCCATTGTCAGCCTTTCAATCCCAGGCCAGAGGAAGTAGTTCTCAATGCTCCATTGCAAAGCATCTTGACCTGATGCCCCGATGAAAACCCACTTTTAAAGGAGGAATAATCACTCAGCCAGCAAATTTACATGTGCAAACACTCCTTTCTCTGGCCAATTGCACATCTGCAGGCTCAGCTCTCTGCTCTTACATCCAGCTGCAGAGGGATAAAGCTGCTGCTGCTTGTGCAGCTTTGGCTGAAAACTTCTTCCTTTGGGAAAAACCATCTCCAGCTCTACAAACCCTCCCGCAGCAGCCATATCTTATTTTTCTATGCTGATGTCTTGCCTTTGTAAGCTGGCTGCTCCTCCATTCTACAAGCACCAGAGAAAGGGAATGGGTGCTGTGGTACCTGAAGATTGATCACAGAATCATAGAATGGTTTGGGGTGGAGGGAACCTTCAAGATAATCTAGTTTCAACCTCCCTGCCATGGACAGGGACACCTCCCACCACACCAGGTTGCTCAAAGCCTCATCCAGCCTGGCCTTAAACACCTCCAGGGATTGAGGGGGCATCCACAACCTCTCTGGGCAACCTCTTCCAGTGTCTCACCACCCTGAAAGTAAAGAACTTCTTCTTCCCTCCAGTGTAAATCTCCCCTCTTCCAATTTGCATCCATTCCTCCTAGTCTTGCCATCCTGGACCCTATCCAAAAGTCCTCCCCCAGCCTTTCTGTAGCCCCCTTCAGGAACTGAGAAACTTCTGTGAGGTTTTTTCTTTGAGCCTTTTCTTCTCCAGGCTGAACAACCCCAACTCCTTCAGCCTGTCCTCAGAAGGAATGCTAAAGATGAGGCTTGATGAAGCTCTGAGCAACCTGATCTATTGCAAGGTGTCCCTGCTCACTGCAGGGGGATTGGACTAGATGGGCTTGAAGTGCCTTTCCAGCTCTATGATTCTAAGATACTCCATGTTAGCTCCTTCCCAGAGCCTGAGCTCAGCCAACAGCACAGCATCACCCCTCTGCTCCTCATCCAACACACAAGTGCAGGGCCCTTTTGTCACCACATACAGAACATTCCTGAAGCCCCAGAAACTTCTTCTGTCTCCTAAATCCCTCTGCATGAATCTGCCAAAGGCTGGCACACCAGATGTCCCCAGTGGCATCAACAAGGTTGGGTAAAACCTGGGGGATCTCATGGATCAGCCTCTAGAAACTCACATCTGGTTGGAAATCACAGAATGGTTTGGGTTGGAAGGGACCTCAAAGATCATCTAGTTCCCTGTGCAGGGACACCTCCCACTACACCAGGTTGCTCAGAGCCTCATCCAGCCTGGCCTTAAACACCTCCAGGGATTGAGGGGTCATCCACAACCTCTCTGGGCAACCCCTGCCAGTGTCTCACCACCCTCACAGCAAAGAATTTCTTCCTTGTCTCCAGCCTAAATCTCCCCTCTTCCAATTTGCATCCATTCCTTCTAGTCCTGCCCTCCTGGACCCTATTAAGAAGTCCTATCCAACCTTTCTGTAGCCCCCTTCAGGTATTGAGAAGCTCCTCTGAGGTCTCCCCTGAGCCAGAATTGCTTTCTCAACATGAATCACTGGCCATGGCCAGAAAAAACCCAGTGCTGATACAGCCCAATTTATTATTGGCAGGAAATAAAACTGCACCAGCATCACAGCAAGGACTCACAGACACAAGTAGATCCTGGGAAGGAAGAGTCATTTTGATATTTTATTTCCCCCCCCACACACACACCCCTCCCCTCTAAAATCTAAACTTGTAACTGAATGTTTTCACCCTGAGGCAGGTTTTGCAGTGGAGGTATTCATCTTGTAAAGTGTAATTCCTCAGCCTTGCTATGACATGAATGGAAAATCACCCAGTGGTACAGCCCCAGCAGGACCAGGCTGTTTCAGCCTCACCACCACCATCCCCACAACTTCCCAGAGCCAGCAATTTTTCATTGATCACTTGGAGTGGAGCAGAATCAGGGATTCTGATCCTGCCAACACTCAAAAACTGAATTCCCACATCCTGATGCCAGATAAGGTAGCATTGAGCCAGATAAGAAGCTCAAGGAGAAATAGAGAAAAGGACCAGGTTTTGTAGCAAACTTTTGGGACTGGATCATAAAAACGTCAAGGTACACCATTTCCTGAACTATTTTGGAGCCAGTGGCATGAGTCTCCTTCTCTGGAGACGTTCAAATCCCACCTGGACATGTTCCTGTGGGATCTGATCTGGGTTTTCCTGCTCTAGGATGGGACTAGATGATCTCCCCAGTCCTGTAGGCAGGGGGGTTGGAACTAGATGATCTTGAAGGTCCCTTCCAATCCCTGACACTCTGTGATGAGCATTGATCCCATCAGGGTGTGCTCCAGCAGCATTTCTGCCCCACAGCAACATGTAGGGACACACAATGCCCACCCATCCACCCACCATAAATGCTCCAAGTGGTCCTGGGAGCATTTGGTGTCACCTCCAAGTGACAAAGGGACACAGGCTTTGCTTTTCACTCACCAGCTGAAAATGTGTTTAATTCAGGCTCAAGGCAAAGTCATAGCTCACAGCCCTTTACGTGCTGCTGAATTGGAAACCAGCTTGCAAAACCCTTCCCAAAGTAACCTTGCGAGTCTTTTATCCAGAGAATTAGAGAAAATATCTTCATTCAGTGACAGAGGTGTCATCCACACTTTCCCCAGAGAGAGGGGACAGGTTTTTGGGGGGCTATTTCCTCAGTTGTGGAGCACAGGAGGACAAAAAGAGAAGGGGACACACTCAGGCTCATCCTTAGCTTATAGGATCATAGAATTCTATAGAATCATAGAATGGTTTGGGCTGGAAGGGACATTATGACACATAGAACCATAGAATGGTTTGGGTTGGAAGGAACCTTTAAGATCATCTAGTTCCAACCCCCCTGCCATAGGGACACCTCCCACTACACCAGGCTGCTCAGTGCCTCATCCAGCCTGGCCTTAAACACCTCCAGGGATTGAGGGGGCATCTACAACCTCTCTGGGCAACCTCTTCCAGTGTCTCACCATCTGTGCACCAGTTACAGTGCTGCAGGAGTGAAAAAATATCCAAAAAAGATAGAAAAACCCAACAGTTTTCTCTGGGAATCCTGAAAACTTACCAGTTACCTGCACTCAAAGTTAAGGGAATGTTCCTGCTGGGTGTTCTGCACCCATTTGCCTCTCTCAGGAACTGCCACATGGTTGGATACTGGGAAACTTTGCTAACAAATAAGCTGGAAATAGGTTTTAAAGCACAGCAAGAACCAGCTAAATTCACTTCCTTCCCTCCACGCCATAGATAAATACAAGCATTTAAAGAATAATGATGCTTTGGCTAAATTAAATAATCGGTAGGAAAACTCTGCATAGTCTATGCAAAAGAATTTGTTGGCTGAAAGATTTTGAGTCCCATTTAAGACATAATCAAATCATTGGAATGGGGATGATGCCCCCAAACCATAGTTTACATTTCCAAGTGCTGGGGCCATAATGGAATCATGAATATATTTGTCTTCTTCAGGCTGTCATCCCATTAGCTGCTGAGCCTCCCCTCATCTGCTCTGGGCTAACATCTATCACAACACCCAAACACAAGGGCTGAAAAGCATTCAAAAGAAAAATTGATTCCCCTGCTTGTCCCTCTTTGTCTGGCTTCTTCATTTGCCTATTAATAGCCTGCTGTGGAATTAATGATGTTCAAGTTCAGATACAATCCTTTTTTACCCCCATAGAGTCCATGAAGTTCTGCAGATTTTCCCCAGCCTGGAGGTGCTGCTTCTCCTCCTGCTCAGAGAGCCCTGAGGAACATGATGCAGGACAAAAAGGTGATGGTTTAAAATATTCAGGATGATCCTGATGAATAATAGATACATCCTGAGGAACAGGGGCTCAACCCACAAGCAAAACAATGGTTAAATTAATCAGGTAATTTAACAGCCAGGAGTAATTTGACAACCCATGTCTTGCTGCCTTCTCCTCATCACCATGGGCTGGGATTTCTTAAAACAAGGCTTTTAATTAGCTTTAGATCAATAAAGCCAGAAGAATAACCTTCCCCCCCACAGCTACAGGTAGAAACTCCCAGGGAAACTTCCTCTGGAGGAGGTTGGGGAAGGTGCTTTAAGGTCCCTGCTTTAAGGGGTGACAGGAGCCACCACCCCCTGCTTCAGCAGACCCTGTTTTGAGGGTACAACTCCCCCTGAACCCACATCATCCCACTGCCCACACCAGCCACAGCTCTGGGAGGTCCCTACTGCATCCTCCAGCATGGATGATGATGGTAAAAAATAAAAAAAAACAGTCCAGAAAGCAAGTTGCTGCTGTAGCCCAACTGAAAACACAGGGAGAGCTAATGATTTTGGTGTTTTTCACATTAAGAGGGATGTTAATTATTTACTGAGCCCTCAAGGAGATGCTCAGCCTGTGCTGCTCCTCCCTTTTGCTCTCCTTCCCACTTGGAGAACATAGAATCATAGAATAGTTTGGGTTGGAAGGGACCTTAAAGAGCATCGAGGTCCAATTCATAGAATTCTATGAACATCCTCCTGCACAGAGCATGGATCATCTCCCTGTCTCCAGAAGCCCACCAGGGCAAAATCCCTCATGTCTGATCCCTGTCCCCAGCAGAACCTGTGTGCCCAGTCCCTCATCCCCTCTTCTATTTCCACTCTGTGCCCTGAGGAGCCACAACATCCCCAGCCCAGCTCCCAGTCCAGGAGCAGGCTCCCAGTTAATGAGTTTGGCCTTGGGCAAGCACCTCCCTCCCTCTGTTATTTTTATTTTCTTCCCAGCATTTCATTCAGCCCAGGGTGCTTGTTGCTCCTCCAACATCAACAACATTAACAAACTCTGACATCTCATAAATTTCCCTTGGTGAAACAAAGGGAAACAAACAGGAAAACAAGTTTCTGCAGCGCTGAGGTTTCACTGCAACTGGATTTTATTATTTTTATTATTTTTTTATTTTTCCCCTTCCCATTTACACTGGGTTTAAGTTGGGAGCATCCCCTTTCATTCTGTTGGTGTCTCACCACCCTGGTGAGAGCTAGAACACACTCACGGCTCTGGGGAGAAAGCACTGGGATAAAATGAAACCTTTTACTGTGAAATAGCATCTTGGATTTCCCAGCATCTACTGCTTAAAACAAGGCAGAATATTGGCCCTGGGGGAATCTGCTTCTGGAAGCACTGAAGCTCCTGGCTGTGTCCTCATCAATACTGGGAGTCATGGTGCTTTGCAGCCAGCACATTGCTGAGCTGGTTTGAATTTAATAGGAATTTAATAGGAGCATCCAATAGTGCTGCAGCAGCTGTCAGGAGGCAGCTTAGTGTTTATCCTGCTTTGCTTCCTGCTTTTTTCCTCTTCTCTACCCTTCCTACACCTCCCAGCTCCTCTCAAAGCTCTGAATCCTGTTGTAATGCAGTTGCCAACAGCAAACTCTTCAGGGATATATCCCAAAAGCCCTGCCCTGCCCTGGCAGCTCTCTCCTCCTGCAGCAGAACCACTTGTCCAACCACCAGCCCTCAGTGGATGAAGCCAGACCATCAGAAATCTTCTCCATCCCTCCAAAACAAGCAGAAAACTTCCCCCCTGCGCACATCCCAAAAGTCCTGCCATGCTATTCTGATCACAGCACTCCTCTTCCTTCTGTCCTTTCAGCTCTCTCCTCCTGCAGCAGAACCACTTGTCCAACCACCAGCCCTCAGTGGATGAAGCCAGACCATCAGAAATCTTCTCCATCCCCTCCAAAACAAGCAGAAAATTTCCCCCCTGTGCTTCCCACACATGCCATTCCAGCAAAACCCTGATGAAAAGTCACATCACTGTGCACAGCATTCCCTAATCCCCCAATATTTCCCACTCCCAGCATCCAGGATGCTTTTCTGTTGTTACAATAAAGGGGCTGGGAGGTTTTGTTCCCACACCACACAGTTGGTGGAAGGAATTTTAATTAAAAGCTGCTCTGCTTTTATGTCCACCATGCTTCAATGGGCAGCACATCAGTTTTCCCAAGCTGGAATTGCCTGTTTAGTACTTACTGACATCCTGGAAGCAGCTGGTGTGAGGCAGCACTGCAATGAGGATAAGGAGCTGGATGGAAGTGGCCACAAAATCCTTAATAAACCCCATAAATACTACTAGTTATAGCAGTGTCTGGATGCCAGCTGATGCCCTGGAGACCCCATAAGCCTAGAGATAAGAGAATCATACAATGGTTTGGGTTGGAAGGGAATTTAAAGATCATCTAGTTCCAACCCCCCTGCCATGGGCAGGAACACCTACAACCCCACCAGGTTGCTCAGTGCCTCATCCAGCCTGGCCTTAAACACCTCCAGGGATTGAGGGGGCATCCACAACCTCTCTGGGCAACCACTTCTAGTGCCTCACCACCCTCACAGCCTTC
Organism: Turnix velox; assembly: GCA_013400935.1. Lineage (NCBI taxonomy): Eukaryota > Metazoa > Chordata > Aves > Charadriiformes > Turnicidae > Turnix > Turnix velox. The sequence continues at coordinate 7,321 of VZTY01010069.1, forward strand.
ACAAAGTCCCTGGCACAGGAGACACCCAGAAAAGGCCAAAGAATTGCATTTTTTCCCCTTTCTTTTATCAAGTGAAACATTATTAGCAAGCTACAGACTGCATTCTTCACCCCCTTCACAAGATAAACTTGCACCAGACACCAAGCTCCTTCAAGTTTATCAACCCAAGGGCTCCACTGGAGCTCTCAGTGCTGGACCTTTGAGGATGTGTTGTGGATGCCCCCTCTCTGGAGGTGTTCAAGACCAGGCTGGACATGGAACTGAGCAGCCTGATGTAGTGGGAGGTGTCCCTGCCTATGGCAGGGGGGTTGGGACTCGATCTTTAAGGTCCCTTCCAACCCAAACTATTCTATGATTCTATTCTTTAAGCAGCTGGTTCTGCAGAATTGGGCACAGGCCAGCAGCAGGGAGAGCTGGAGCATCCCAGGGAAGGGATCACCAAGCTCTTTGCTTTGTGGACCACACATGGTTCTCTGCTAAAAGGGCAAAGTTTTGGCAAGAGAGAGTGAAACCTGCAGGTACAAAGGACAACCAGCTTCCCAGCAGCAGGCAACCACCTTCCAATCAGGCTTTAACCAGGTGGGAAGAGGAGGTTTGGTGGTGGGACAACAAGGAGAAGGGACAATTGAGGTCATCTGCTTCTCAATATCTCTTTCAGGGGGCTACAGAAAGGCTGGGGAAGGATTTTTTAATATGATTCAGGATGGCAGGACTAGGAGTGATGGATGCAAATGGAAGAGGGGAGATTTAGGCTGGAGAGAAGAAATTCTTTGCTGTGAGAGTGGTGAGACACTGGAAGAGGTTGCTCAGAGAGGCTGTGGATGCCCCCTCAATCCCTGGAGGTGTTTAAGGCCAGGCTGGATGAGGCATTGAGCAACCTGGTGTAGTGGGAGGTGTCCCTGCCCATGGCAGGGGGGTTGGAACTTGATCTTGAAGTTCCCTTCCAACCCAAAGCTAAAAATAGCAAAATTTAAGGGAGAAGAAAGGTTCACCCATCAAGCAAGTGCCCATCAGGCACCAGTAGAGGTAGAAGAAACCTCAGGCTGCATGCAAGAACACATCCATCTAAGCTGAGAAACTGCTTAATCCATTCAGACCAACCCTTGGTGACATTTCCCACCAGACTTGAGTTCTGTTTACAGATTCTGAGGAACAGCCTCACAGCAGCACTGCCACAACCTGATGATTTATTTCCAATCCAAATGGGGCAGAGTGTGTGGGTCTGCTCTTAATGCAAAAAAAAAAAGTGAAAAAAAAGGGATTTGGCAAATGAAAAGTCAACTGGCATGAAAGGCAGGGCAAACCTAAGAGCAGCAAATGTGGGGTGGTCCCTGAGCATGTAATAGGATATTTGTAAGGGTGAGAAACATGCAGGATTGCAAGATTTAATAAAACTGTTTCTTTTTTTTACCCAGCCAATAACATAATTGTGATTTTCCAAAGCAAATTGGCCTGTTAGCTGCCTTTTCTGAAGGGGAGAGTGGCACAAATGGGACAAGGACTGGGAAATTACTGAAGCAGGAAGGGATCATGTGTGTGAAACTCCTCATACTTGAGTTAAACTCCTCACTGCCACATCTGAAGTTTCAGTATATCACATCCAAAACTATTTAATCATTATGAAACTGCCCTCTATGACGTGAAACCCCACTCAAAGAATTGTCCCCTCAAGAAATTGTACCAAAAAACAGAATAAAATGAAGGAAAACCAGGTACTCACATGCTCAGCAAGCAAAAACTCTCCATCCAACACCTTTTTCCCTTCAACTCAGCCTTTTTTATCCCCTCTGGAGAAGCAGGTGACCTTAATTTGCCTCTCCTTGTCCCTTCCAAACCTCTTCCCACCTGGTTAAAGCCTGATTGGAAGGTGGTTGCCAATCTTTTGACTGCTGGAGAAGCTGGTTGTTCTTTTCACCTGCAGGTTTCACTCTCCCTGGCCAAAACGTCGCCCTTTTAGCAAAGAACAAGGCAAAGAACTTGGTGATCCCTTCCATGGGATGCTCCAGCTCTCCCTGCTGCTGGCCTGTGGCCAATTCTGCAGAACCAGCTGCCTAAAGAAGAAATATTTCTCTAAGCATCCTCAAAAGTGATTAAGACACTTAAATTTGCACCCAGGCTGCAGAGTTTTCCCATCCCCACAGTTCTCCAGCATGAATTTGAGACACAAACCATCCCTGCCCCCTCCACAAGGTTTTCCAGAAGGATTTCTTCATGTGCTCTTCTGACTCAAAGCCTTATTTCCTTCTCCTGAGCTTCTGGGGGAGGGAAGGGCCACCAGTTGTCCCCACTGATGAGCATGAGGGAGGACACTATCTGTGTCCCCATTCCCACCAGTGAGTGACACAGAGGTGATCAGAGGCAACCAACATGGCTTCACCAGGGGCAAATCATGCCTGACCAATTTGGTGGCCTTCTATGATGGAGTAACATCATCAGTGGACAAAGGAAGGGCAACTGACATCATCTACCTGGACTTTTGACACTGTCCCACATGACATCCTGGTCTCCAAACTGGAAAAGAATGGGTTTGACAGATGGAGCACTGGCTGGATAAGGAGCTGGTTGAATGGTTGAACTCAAAGAGTTGCAGTCAATGGCTCACTGTCCAAGTGGAAACCAGTGAGGAGTGGTGTTCCCCAAGGATCAGTACTGGGACCAGTGCTATTGAACATCTTTGTAGGAGATATGGACAGTGGGATGGAGTGCACCCTCAGCAAGTTTGCAGATGACACCAAGCTGTGTGGTGCAGTTGATACACCTGAAGGAAGGGATGCCATCCAGAGGGACCTTGACAGGCTTGAGAGGTGGGCCCAAGCCAACCTCATGAAGTTCAACAAGGCCAAGTGCAAGGTCCTGCACCTGGGTGGAAGCAATCCCAAGCACAGACACAGGCTGGGTGGAGAGTGGCTTGAGTGCAGCTCTGAAGAGAAAGACTTGGGGGTGTCAGTTGATGACAAACTCAACATGAGCCAGCAGTGTGCACTCGCAGCCAAGAAGGCACCAACCAAATCCTGGGTTGCATCAAGAGGAGTGTGACCAGCAGGTCCAGAGAGGGGATTTTACCCCTCTACTCGGCACTGGTGAGACCCCACCTGGAGTTACTGTGTCCAGTTCTGGAGCCCTCAACACAGGAAGGACATTGAGCTGTTGGAGAGGGTCCAGAGAAGGGCCACGAAGATGATCAAAGGGTTGGAGCAACTGCCCTATGAGGACAGGCTGAAGGAGTTGGGGTTGTTCAGCCTGGAGAAGAGAAGGCTCAGAGGGGACCTCAGAGTAACTTCTCAGTACCTGAGGGGGTCCTACAGAAAGGCAGGGGAAGGAATTTTTAACATAATATCAGATGGGAGGACTAGAAACAATGGATATAAATTAGAGGTGGATAGATTTAGACTTGACATAAGAAATTCTTTACAGTGAGGGTGGTGAAGCTCTGAAACAGGTTGCCCAGAAAGGCTGTGGATGTCCCCTCTCTGGAGGTGTTCAAGGCCAGGCTGGACAAGGCACTTATCAGCCTGATCTAGTAGGAGGTGTCCCTGCCTATGGCAGGGGGGTTGGAACTCGATGATCTTTAAGGTCCCTTCCAACCCAAACTATTCTATGATTCTATGATTTTACTGAGGACTCAAAATCAGGAGCACAAAGTTTCCATCAAATGAAGAGATGACAAAATTCTGGGTATCCTGGGGTTTCCAAGCACCTTCTCACTGGGCTCTGGGGGAGGTCACAGCATCCCTTGGTCATCTGGGGCTCAGGGCTTGTAGGACTAAATCCTAACCCCATGGCTTGAAAACCGTAGATGCCAAGGGAGAGTGGGAATCCTGCAGCAGGATTTGGCTTTCTGGGTAGCTCAGACTCAGAAATTAGCTTCAAGCTGTCTTTTCTGCCAAGGAGAAAGAAAAATGCTTTGAAAAACTCCTCCATTATCCCTCAGGACAAGAACACAATAATTAAAACCACCCCAACAGAGTCCCTTTTCCATCCAGATCTTGGAAGCTGACAACAGACAGAGTAACAATCACCAGGATAATTTTTTTTTTCTTCTCCCCCCAGGAAGAACTTTGTGACTGACAAAGACTTGAAAGCTGGGAGTTTGGGCTCTTGGGGAGAAGATGAAACACTTCTTGGAATATAGATTTTGGTGCCAGATGGGAATCAGAGCCCTGATCCATCCTCCTCTGTCAGCACAGCCTGTGTTGCTCTGTGGGTTAAATGGAAGTGAATACAGTTCCTTTCCCTGTCTTAAAGGGAGTGGGGAGGGACTGACATTCCATTTTGTCTCCAAAAAATACACATTATTTAACTTATAAAATATTTAATCTGTGTAATTAATCCTCTCCTGACAGCACTTTGCACATTTTTTCTTTTTTGCTGGCAGTCCATGCTTTGAATGGCCTATAGTTCTAGCTAACTTTGTTTCTTTTTTCCCCCAAAATTAATCAAAGGCTTGTAGCCTAAATTATTCAGGAGCTGAATGAAGCCTGCTTTCTATGGCTTGCAGCAAGAAAAAAACCCCTCTTTCTTCCTTTCATGTGCCAGCAATCCAGCAATTCAACTTTTCCATGATGGAAAAGAGCAGCACAGGGAGGGGATGACAAGTCCCTGGTGGGGAGGAAGGCACAGGGCACCCTGCTGAAGTTTAGGGGTAAAAAAAACTTATAAAAAAAAGGAGAAAATTCAAGACTTGAAGTAATTTCTTGGCTGCAGTGGGCTCTGCTTCAAGCCTGCAGTGCTGGGCTGCTCCTCTGGGAGGAACTTGGCTTGAGAAACCTCAGAGCATTTTAGGAGCATCAAAAGCTCAAAGCATCTTGAGTTTGAGCAGTAAGTTTTCTTCTACCAAAAGAAAAGCATCTCTCTCCTGAATATTCTGCTTCATTTTGAGCCTTGGACACTCTTCAAAGTCTCCATCAGCAGGGCTGATGAGCTCAGGCTGTTCCCCAAGGATTTTCCAGCTTTCTCATGCTCTGGACACCTCTGTTGTCCTCAGCTCCATCTTTTTCCACCCATTCCAAAGGGTTTGATTTTCCTCTGGCCCCATGGGTTTTGGTGTCATGGGGCTGCCCAAAGCCCCATCTTCCACCTGAGAGCTGCAAAAGAAACCCAGCCAGAGGTCTGGTGAGGTGTTTGAAGTGCTTTATCAACATTTGCTCTCCTCAGCTCCTGGATAAAGCTCTTGCTGGATTCAGAGTTCAGCCCCTTTGAAGTTTTCACCTCCAGGCTTTTTTTTTTTTTTTCCAGCAGAAAATTCTCTCTCCCTCACCCAACCTGTGGAGGAGCCACATGGAGAGACCAGGAGCTGCATATGAATGTCCTGAGATCCTTTTCATTTTCTTATCAGAAATATTTTCCTCTTTCAACCTCCCAGGTGGCTTCTTTTTTTGCTTCTGACTCTTGCCCAGCATCACTCAGGATTTTAGTGATTGCACTAAGAGCCACCAGTGAGAACTTCAGTTTAGATTCAAGACCCTGGAGATGAGGTTTTATAATGTCACCTCTTTACATGACCTTCAGCTCTCAGAGGCCCTGCCCCCTCCAGACATACAAACCTTGTCCTGAAGGAAATAAACTCCTTGCTGCCTCATTCAAAATTTCAGATGCATGTAAACATGATGCATGTTAGAAAGAAGTTCTTCCCATGAGGGTGGTGAGACCTCAGGTTGCCCAGAGAGGTGGTGGAGGCTCCATCAATGGCTGGAGACATCCAAGGCCAGGCTTGGTGAGGCTCTGAGCAACCTCATCTAGTGCAGGATGTCCTAGGGGGTAGGACTAGAAGGTGTTTTTTGAAGGTCCCTTCCAACCCTATGATTCTAGGGTTAGATGAGACATGACCCCACCTGGAGTTACTGTGTCCAGTTCTGGAGCCCTCAACAAAAGAAGGACATTGAGCTGTTGGAGCAGGTCCAGAGGAGGACCACGAAGATGGTCAAAGGGCTGGAGCAACTGCCCTATGAAGACAGGCTGAAGGAGTTGGGGTTGTTATGTCTGGAGAAGAGAAGGCTCAGGGGGACCTCACAGTAACTTCTCAGTACCTGAGGGGGTCCTACAGAAAGGCAGAGGAAGGACTTTTTAATATGATATCAGATGGGAGGACCAGAAACAATGGATGTAAATTGGAAGGGGGTAGATTTAGACTTGACATAAGAAAGAAATTCTTTACAGTGAGGGTGGTGAAACACTGGAACAGGTTGCCCAGAGAGGCTGTGGATGCCCCCTCTCTGGAGGTGTTCAAGACCTCCAGGCACTGAGCAGCCTGATGTAGTGGGAGGTGTCCCTGTCTATGGCAGGGGGGTTGGAACTAGGTGATCTTTAAGGTCCCTTCCAACCCAAACTATTCTATGATTCTATGAGGGTGCTTTGAGACACCAGANCCAGGCACCCACTGACATGTGAGTCCTTGCTGTGATGCTGGTGCAGTGTTTCTTCCTACCAATAATAAATCAGGCTGTATCAGCACTGGGTTTTTTTCCTAGCCATGACCAGTGATTCATGTTGGGAAAGCAGTTCTGATGTCAGCAGCCTGAAGGGGGCTGCAGAAAGGCTGGGGTAGAACTTTTGAATAGGGTCCAGGATGGCAGGACTAGGATAAATGGATGCAAATTGGAAGAGGGGAGATTTAGGCTGGAGATAAGGAAGAAATTCTTTGCTGTGAGGGTGGTGAGACACTGGAAGAGGTTGCCCAGGGAGGTTGTGGATGCCCCCTCAATCCCTGGAGGTGTTTAAGGCCAGGCTGGATGAGGCACTGAGCAACTTGGTGTGGTGGGAGGTGTCACTGCCCATGGCAAGGAGGTTGGAACTGGATGATCTTGAAGGTCCCTTCCAACCCAAACCACGCTGCCTTGCACAAAACTACCCCCACCTCCTTTTAAGGGAGCACAAGTACAATTTATTTTTTAAAATTCACCATTATTGCTCTTCATCCCTCTGCTCCATCTCACCTGTCTGGCTGGGAGGCAGAGGAGGGGGGAGGGGGATGCTTGGGGAAGTGCTGCTGACAGAGGCAGCATCATCACTCCCCGCTGGTGGAAAACAAGGGAAGGAAAGAGGCTGGAACAAGCCCCAGGAGCTGCATTTGAATTTACAATCAGCTGCTTGGGGAGCTCAATCTGTCAAGCACCATGTCCCATTAAGAGGAAAATTTTTGAAGGTCTCAATACAGCAGCCAGATAACTGCTTCTCTTCCCCTTTTCAGGAGGATGGTGGGTCAGGATGGGACTGCTGATGCTTCCCCAGCAGAGCTTACTGTTTCTATGAACATCTTCTCTTTCCCTTGCTTTTACTTCATTTTTTATGCTTTTATTAATTCTCAACTCATCATATTTGCATGTCTTCATGGCAGTGCCTCAGTCCTGGGTCTCCTGGTTGGGTTGGTGCAGGATTAAAGATGGGGGTGACTCCGTGAACCCATCTCTACCCAGATCCTTCCCCCATGAGATCTGGGCAATGCTGCCCCAGCAAAGATCTGGGTTATAAATCACCCCCTGCCCACAGCTCAGCCCTCACAGCTTGGGATTTACCCAGAGCTTTGTCACTCTCCCTCCTGAAGGCTACTCCATCACCCTTGAAAAGCCTTGAAAGCAGGAAAAAAAACTCCCTCACTTTGCTCTTTCCCTTCAATATTCTAAGAAACAAAATGATTTCTCCTCTCCCCTGCTCAGAAGCAACACCAGGACCTGCCACCAAATATTTATAATATTATATAATTTATAATTATAATAGTTATAAATATTGGAGGACAAAGTGCTGAGCCCCAGGAGGGATGATGGAGACTCCCCCACCATGGAGAACTCAGTCTCTCCCCACTGGAGGAGCTTTTGGGAAGGTTCACTTCACCCTACCTGGAAACATTTCTGCTGCCTCTCTTTTTTAGAGGAAAAAAAAATTATATGGCCTTGCCAGTTCTTTTGTATTGAATTTAGAATCAATAATACATCGAGTGGCTTGGGATGTTATTAATCACAAAATTGTCACAAAGAAGCAGGAGATAGCACCACAGTGAGCCTGAGCTTCTCTCTCAGAGCAGCTGGATGTGGTCCTGGGCACTTCCAGTTACTGCTCAAGACCTGCCTTTCAGCTGCTTTCTGGAGGGTCTGCCTCAAGCCCAGCTCTTCCCAGGGATTTCCCTCTCATGGTGATCATAATCATAGAATCATAGAATAGTTTGGGTTGGAAGAGACCTTAAAGATCATCGAGTTCCAACCCCCCTGCCATAGGCAGGGACATCTATAATCTGCAGCAAAACATTATACTGCATGAACTCGAGCTCACAAGAAAGGATGGGAAAGCCAGGAGGGAAAAAAGCATCATGTATTTTTGGTTTGAAAGGCACTACTGAAATATGGGGTGTCCTCCAAAATACAGCTCCTTCTCTTGAGGATGTTATTCCTCAGGTTTTTAAGAATCACAGAATGTCAGGGATTGGGAGGGACATCAAGAAATCAGCTAGTCCAAACCCCTGCCAGAGCAGGAACACCCAGATCAGGTCACACAGGAAGGTGTCCAGGTGGGGTTCCCCAGAGAAGAAGACCCCACACATGGGTAATAATAGAATGTTTTGGGTTGGAAGGGACCTTCAAGATCATCTAGTTCCAACCCCTCTGCCATGGGCAGGGACACCTCCCACTACACCAGTGCCTCATCCAGCCTGGTCTTAAACACCTCCAGGGATTGAGGGGGCATCCACAGCCTCTCTCACCCTCACCCTGACAAAGTTTCTTCTATTTCTGTGGAACCTTCTGTGTTCCAGCTTGCACCCACTGCCCCTTGTCCTATCATTGGAGGTCAGTGAGAAGATCCTGGCTTCATCCTCCTGACACTCACCCTTTCCATATTTATAACCATGAAGGAGGTCACCCCTCAGTCTCCTCTTCTCCAAGCTAAAGAGCCCCAGCTCCCTCAACCTTTCCTCAGCAGGGAGATGCTCCAATCCCTTCATCATCTCTGTGTCTCTGTGCTGGACTCTCTCCAGCAGTTCCCTGTCCTTCTTCAACTGAGTTGAAAGCCCCACAGCTGGACACAACATTCCAGATGTGGTCTCACCAGGGCAGAGAGGAGGGGGAGGAGAACCTCTCTCCACCTACTCCCCACATCCCTTCTAATACACCCCAGGATGCCATTGGCTTTCTTGGCCACAAAGACACATTGCTGGCTGATAAGACTATATGAAGACTATATAAATATATAATTTTATAGATATTTGTGTGTGTGTATCTCCAGGCTACAGCCACCAACTGCCTTTTACCTTCCAGATGCTCTCTAGATCTCATTGGACAACATGATGAGCCACAGCATCCAAACTGCTGGAAAACTTGCCTAAAAACAGGATTGCTAATTGCACAGCCCTAATGAGGTCTACTTGGATACCTACATCCCATCTCCTTGGGGCAGAAAACGTAGAGAAACTGTTTGTTTTTCGTGAAAATGGGTTAATAGTGTCATTTCCATCCCAATTCCCCAAAATTCAATGGATTTTCCAGCATGTGTGGGCAGCACCAGGTGTTGTTACACCACAGGTAAGATCCTCAGCTCTCAGAGGCTTTTTTGTGCTGTGCCTTCAAAGATTTGAAACCTTTTTTATTTTATTTTATTTCTTTTTTTTTAAAAAAAGGAAAGGTCTCTGCTCAGGGTCAACAGATTTAGTAGGATTCTCTATAAAAATAACACAGAATTTCTGAGCCTCTGAGTTCCTGCCATGCACAGCACAGAGCAGGAAGGAAAATAACTTGAGAAGCATTAGAACACCCTTTAATAAGCTCAGGTCTCCTGCTTGTGACCCTGAAAGTGTGTTTATCTTTCAGCTCATCTTCAGCAACCACCAACCACCACCTTTGGCTAAGCAGGAATGGCTGAATTTACTGCAAATCCCATCTGGCTGCACACACTTTAGTGGGATTTTTTGTGGTAAAAAGAGGTTTGAAATTCCTCACCTGCCTTGCTTTTGCTAAAATGGGATTATTTCCTTCTATGATCATGGCATCATTGTGTCTAATTTGATTTTTCAAGGCTGTTTGTTTCATCATGAGGGTAACCTGGAAGCATCCTCTGAATTGAATTCATTAATCCTAATAAGTTCTTAAATTTGCAACTAAGAAACACCAAAGGGAACAGAGAACATGCTGCTGCCCCCACTCACAGGAGCTTTAGGCAGAGAAATTATGAGATTTTTCCCTAAATTCTCCATCCTTTCAGCTTTCATGTGGGAAAGGAGCCCACAATGACAATCCCATCCTGCAAGAGACCCAAGAGATGATGCTCAAGACAACACGTAGATCTTTCCATGCAGTTTTCATTCCAGCTTTGGCACCATGTCATGGAATCATAGAATCATAGAATCATAGAATCATAGAATAGTTTGGGTTGGAAGGGACCTTAAAGATCATCGAGTTCCAATCCCCCTCCCATAGGCAGGGACACCTCCCACTAGACCAGGCTGCCCAGTGCCCTGTCAGCCTAGTCTTGAACACCTCCAGAGAGGGGGCATCCACAACCTCCCTGGGCAACCTGTTCCAGTATTTCACCACCCTCACTGTAAAGAATTTCTTCCTTATGTCTAGTCTAAATCTATCCCCCTCTAATTTATATCCATTGTTTCTAGTCCTACCATCTGATATTAGGTATTTTTTTCATTTCACT
>VZTY01010074.1:12984-27806 GCA_013400935.1 Turnix velox
TTTCTGTAGCCCCCTTCAGGTATTGAGAAGCTCCTCTGAGGTCCCCCCTGAGCCTTCTCTTCTCCAGCTTCAACAACCCCAACTCCTTCAGCCTGTCCTCAGAAGGGAGCTGCTCCAGCCCTCTCAGCATCTTTGTGGCTTCCTCTGGACCTGCTCCAACAGCTCAATGTCCTTCTTCTGTTGAGGGCTCCATAACTGGACACAGTAACTCCAGTTGGGGTCTCACCAGAGCCCAGTAGAGGGGCAAAATCACCTCCCTTGACCTGCTGGTCACACTTCTCATGATTCAGCCCAGGATTGGTTTGTCCTTCTGGGCTGCAAGCACACCCTGCTGCCTCATGGTGAGTTTCTCATCCACTGACACCCCCAAATCCTCCTCTTCAGAGCTGCACTCAAGCCACTCTCCATCCAGCCTATATCTGTGTTTGGGGTTGTCCTGACTGATGTGCAGGACCTTGCTCTTGTTGGCCTTATTGAACCTCATGAGGTTGGCAGTAACGGTAGAAGCAAAAAAAACCCCATCATGTCATGCTTCTATTCAAGTAATAATTACTTTAGTTATGACATATCTCCATCAGAGGAGCTGAAACTCCAAACACCAGATATGAATAACCTCTAAATTTTTTTTTTCCCTATTATTAGTGTCCCACAGCAGCTTGTGTCAGTCATGTGATGAGCACAACTGCTGCCACACCACCCCCACAGCAGCCCTTTTTGGGGCAGGATAGCATCAACTCAGTGAAAAACTTGAAAAAATTAATCTAAAAAATGGCTTTGAAGAAGAAAATACCTTTTGAGGAACGGCTTCCCATTCTTTCCAAACACTAATGGACAGTGAGGAGGGAAAAAAAGCTGTGTTCAGATACCTGTGCACAAGATAAGAATAAAACAAAGCTAATTTATAGGTTTTGGGGTTTTTATCGGTGTTTCTGAGGTCTCACACAAAGCCACAGCAGCACAGTCAGTGATTACTCAACACAAATCCCACCTCCCAGTAACTTGTTCCTCTGCACACGTGCACTTTCACTGCCCTGCCATTCTTTCTTTCTTCCACACCCTTGGGGGAGATTTATCATCTAACCAAAAAGCACCCACAGCACTTTCTTTGTGGCATTTGGGTTGGATCTTCTAAACATTTCCATAATTAGAAGCAAGATGAAAAAATGCTACTTTAATCTTTCTCAAGCTACACTGATTTTTTTCCACTAAAGCAAGAGTGGCTAGTCCTCAAGTTTGGTGATGGAATCTTGGGGAAATACCAGTTTAGCAACAAATTTCTGGAATTCATAGAATCCTGGAGTGGTTTGGGTTGGAAGGGACCTTAAAGATCATCTAGTTGCTCACCAAACTGCTTCCAAACTGAAGGGTGAATGAGAAAAAACATCCTGTTCTCTGTTAATACCCACATTCCAGACAAATATCAAAACCTCCCAGTTTCATGGGATCATAGAACATGTTGGGTTGGGAAGGACCTTCCAAGGTCATCTAGTCCCACCCCATGCAGTGACAGGGACACCCTGCGCTAGATGAGGTTTCTCAGAGCCTCAGCAAGCCTGGCTTTGGATGTTTCAAGGGATGGGGCTTCCACCACCTCTCTAGGAAACCTCTTCCTGTGTCTCACCACACTCATGGGGAAGAGCTTCTTCCTAATTTCATCTAACCCTAGAATCATAGGGTTGGAAAGGAACTTCAAAAACATCTTCTAGTCCAACCCCATGCAGTGACAGGGACATCCTTCACTAGATGAGGTTTCTCAGAGCCTCAGCAAGCCTGGCTTTGGATGTTCCAAGGGATGGGGCTTCTACCACCTCTCTAGGAAACCTCTTCCTGTGTCTCACCACCCTCCTGGGGAAGAACTTCCTAATATCTAACCCTCTTGTGTTGCATTTTGCACCAATAAAAGTGAAGCTAAAGTTCTAGAGCTCTGACTTACCTGGCACCATGGAGCTGCTCCTACAGCTAGAGAAGAACTCTCAGATCCTCACTTGCAGGTGACCAACCACAGGCTTTATGAGAAGAACCTCAACTCAAAACGTGCCAAAGCTCAAACGTCCTTCAGAGGTGGGGTTATCAAATGTGGAAGTTGGGCAAGTTCACTTCTTTTTTCTTTTTTTAAATTTTAACTTTTAAAAAACAGGAAACTAAGAAAGACACCTGCATTCTCGGGAACGGCTGATCTAAAAAAGTAAAATCAGCTCTAGCCTCTTAACTTGCTTGAATCTCTAAAGAGTGGCATTTTTTTGGCTTGTTTTATTGAGAATTGTGGTATTTTACTAAATCCACTATTTCCCAACTCTAGTACCAACCCCTGCAAAAGAAGCTCCACACTCTAGACTGCTGACTGAAATTTACTTACTAAATAAATCACTTTTCAACTCAGAAAGGATGAGACTGCACAGCTGGGATATTTAAGAAGTAACAGCCACCTTTAGCCACTTTTCATTTCCTATAATGAATGAAAATTCATTAAATGAAAATTTATTCTCTTATTCACTTATTCTCTGTGTTATCAAAATACACATAAAACTGTTTTCCTTGTTAAGCAAAAAAGCAACTTTTTTCCCATGAAAATCCAGAAAAAAACCTCAAAACCCACATTCTAGAAGGAACTTGCTCATTTCATTGTTTAATTTCTGGTGAGTTCAGCCCCAGCCAAGTTTTTGGGTGGCTTTTGGCACGTTTCCTGCCAGCCACATCCTCTTCTCCAACAAAAAAAGGAAGACATTTTCATCACTATTTGAAGCTTTGTTATGAAAGTGGTTTTGGTTTGGGTTTTTTTAACTTTCTCATTTTTTTTTCCTTATTCTGAGATTCTGAATACCTCCAAAGATTGATTTGGTGAAGGGAAGTGCTGGCACTCAGTTTGATTTTAGGACATGTCACAGTAGGTACCTTTAGATAATTATCAGAGTTTTTCAGTGTGAAGTTTTAGATCTTACCTCTGGGAAGGAAGAAGGAACTAAAGAGAATTCCCCTCTAAACTAAATGTTGCAGTTTGTGCTGCAAAGAAAGATGGAAGTGCTGTTGCTGGTGCTAGTGAAAGACAGCAGAGGGCTCAGTTTGGGTTTGTTTAATGAAATTTTAGAATCATACAGTAAGTAAGGAGACAGCTCAGTGGAATGAGATGTGGTTACACCGTTGCCTGTGCGCTCTTGGATAATGCCTTCAGGTCCAAAATGCATTTGGCAATGCTCTCCTTCTGCTGCAAAAAGAAAGGGAAGAGCTTTCAGAAGAAAAGACTTGATGTGAGAGGTTCAGACATGCAAAACACACATTCACCTGCATTTCAGATCCTCTTTTTCAAGAACCACAGGACAGGATGTAATTATTACTCGTGAACTCAGAGTTTCAAACCCAAAAACATCCATTAAAGCATCAACACGCTGCACTAGGAAGAGGTTTTGTTTTTATTCCTTAAAAGAAAGGACAACCTAGATAATTTGGACCTTACACAGATAGTTTGATGGGATCCCAGACCTGTCAGCTAGACAACTAATGACAAGCTGCCATGACAAGCTGTGCTGCAAAAACCAAAAGCATAGGTGGTAACAGTTCTGAGGTCCTCAGTTGAAGAAGGACAGGGAACTGCTGGAGAGATCCAGCACAGAGACACAGAGATGAAGGGGTTGGAGCATCTCCCTTCTGAGGAAAGGCTGAGGGAGCTGGGGCTCTTTAGCTTGGAGAAAAGGAGACTGAGGGGAGACCTCATTCATGTCTATAAATATGGAAAGAGTGAGGGTCTGGAGGATGGAGCCAGGCTCTTCTCAGTGACACCCAATGATAGGTCAAGGGGCAATGGGTGCAAGCTGGAACACAAGAGGTTCCACAGAAATAGAAGAAACTTTGTCAGGGTGAGGGTGAGAGAAGAGTGTCCCAGGCTGCCCAGGGAGGGTGTGGGGTCTCCTTCTCTGGAGACATTCAAACCCCATCTGGACACCTTCCTGTGTGACCTGATCTGGGTATTCCTGCTCCAGCAGGGGGATTGGACTGGATGATTTCTTGAGGTCCCTTCCAATCCCTGGTATTTTGTGTTTCTGCGATACCCTCCCTCTGCTGCAGAGCAGGCTCCAAGTCCTGCTTGTTTGCAGGAAGCTTTTATTTCTAGAACTAGAGTTTCTTTTATGAGAAGCTTAGAGAAAAAGGGGAAGTTTCAAATGCCAAGTATTAAACCATGACATGTTTATAGAATCATAGAGTGTGTTGGTTTGGGATGGACCTTCAGAGGCCACCTAGTGCTACCCCCTGCAGTGAGCAGGGACATCCTGCACTAGATGAGGTTCTCATACTCTCTAATCGGGGATGGAAAAGGTGCTCACACCATCATGCTCTTGCTGCCCAGATAGTTTGTGGGGTCTCCTTCTCTGGAGACATTCAAACTCCACCTGGACACCTTCCTGTGTGACCTGATCTGGGTGTTCCTGCTCAAGCAGAGTGATTGGACTGGATGATCTCCTGAGGTTCCTTCCAATCCCTGACGTTCTGTGATTCCAGCACAAACCATCAACAACACAAACATCCAGTGCCCACTAACTGTGTTTTACAGCACAAATGCATTGCAGTCATGACTGAAAGTCATCTAAAGATGCTCTAGAACCTTCTGGCTGAAGGCAGAATCACCCAATAGGAAATGTTAATACAGATTAAAAAGTAAAGCAGATTAAAAAAGGCAAATACCTGTTGAGGGGTGATGCTCTGGATAACACCTTTCTCCACCCACTGAATCATGTGATCTTGTTCCTTCTGACGCTTTAAATTCTGCATGGCCACCTGATAGTCCAGCCTCTTCTTCACTTCGTTGTACACAGTCATTAATCTCTCTCTGTAATTAGCTTCCAGCAACATTGCCACGTTATTCTAGACAGGGAAGATGAAATTGAAGGGTCAAGGTTTGTCAAGAAGACAAAACAGCAGCAAAAAACACACCATGAAGCAAAAATAACTGGATCAGGCAATGGAATTGGAGCAATAAAAAGAGGGTGATGGGCTCTCATTGTCTAAGAGGCACTCAGAGATTTTAATTAACAGTGGAGATGGAATCATAGAATAGTTTGGGGTGGAAATGACCTTCAAGATCATCTAGTTCCAACACCCTTCTACCATGGGCAGGGGAAATACTCACCCTCTTGGCATCAAACAGGTAACTACGGCCCTCAACCCGCCACTGCTCCTTCTTCTCATCCTCTATGGCCTTCTCATAATATTTAATAGCATCGTTTTTCACAGCTAAAGCACCAGCAAGTTTATCCTGCACGAAGAAATGAAAAAAAATATGCTTCAGTATGTAGGAAAGATACAGAGAAAACAAGTGATCTGTAATTCATTCGGGAAACTGCACAGTAAGGTTTGAGGAACTTCTGCATCAACTGGCTCAGGACAGAGCTGAGGCTCAAGGACAGCAAGACAGAAGAATTAAGGCTCAGAAACAAATTTATTCTATAAAAAAATAATTTATCCTGATGTGTTTTCTTATAGAAGACTTATCTAACACTGCTAAGAACTAAATCATACTTTATTCAAGCAAGATTACAGACAGATTTTTCTAATGGCTCCAACACACTACTGTTTTCAATATTTAAGCAGATCGCTTAGAATCATTAAAATCCACTACAAAATTAAATGAGAGTTTCATTCATTACCTCATTGAGCTTGTCAGCAAAAGCTGCTACATCAGCCCCAAATTTTTTAACAGCATAAATGATGACTGATAAGATGCAGAAAGCTGCAACTGTCTCATGGTTAATGACATAGATTTCCTTAGAGAGAAGGTAAAGGATGAGTCCAGTTCCCAACATATAAGGGCCTAAAAAATAATAGAAGGAACATTATTTGCACTTTAAGAGGCTCAGAGAAGTTAAAGACTTAAGAGCTGTCTAATTTGAAGCATGCAATAAGACCAGAAAGTGGTTTTTTTAGCGTGACATGAAATAAAAACCAAATACCACACCAAGGGGAAGTCTGCCACACCACCTGGATGCTCACCAGAAGGGCAGGGACTTGCTGCTTCCACTCATTCAGAAACATAAAAGTCTGTTTTTAAAGGTCATCAGGCAAATAAATCTTCAAGCAAGATCAAGCTCATGACTTGAAGCTTTTATTTAAAGCAGAGATGCTGAGAGTCAGAGCTAGAAAGTGCTGCAACTGGATAATTCTTCACAATCTCCTTCTACATAAGGCAAAAATTTCTTAAATATTCTACTTTGTCAGCAGCAGAACTAAATCAACATAACTAAATACACATTCAAAAAAACAGAAGTATGTATTGACCTGTGACTCCTGTTTTAGGATAGAGAAACTGGAAAAACTCCTCAGGGATCAAGCCATGGCGAACCTCTCCTCCTTTCTCAGGCAGAGGGGGCAAAGGAGCCAAATGTTGCTGGGTCGTATGTAGTGGTCTTGTGACGTGCAAAACTCTACCAAGACAGAGAAAATTTCCATTACGTGTGTTTGTTAAAAAAAAGACAATTAAACAAAAATGGTCTTCTAAAAACCAGAAAATATAATTCCAATACTATGTACAGTTCTGGAGCCCTCAACATAAGGACACTGAGCTGTTGGAGCAGGTCCAGAGGAGGGCCACCAAGATGAGGAGAGGGCTGGAGCAACTGCCTTGTGAGGACAGACTGAAGGAGTTGGGGTTGTTGAGCCTGCAGTAGAGAAGGCTCAGGGGGGATCTCAGAGTAGATCCCAAATACCTGAAAGGGACTACAGAAAGGCTGGGGTAGGACTTTTTAATAGGGTCCAGGATGGCAGGACTAGGAGTAATGGATGCAAACTGGAAGAAGGGAGATTTAGGCTGTAGAAAAGAAAGATTTTCTTTGCTGGTGAGGCAGTGGAAAAGGTCGCCCAGAGAGGTTGTGGATGCCCCCTCAATCCCTGGAGGTGTTTAAGGCTAGGCTGGATGAGGCTTTGGGCAACCTGGTGAAGTGGGAGTTGTCCATGGCAGGGGGTCAGAACTAGATGGTCTTTAAAGTCCCTTCAAACCCAAACCATTCTATGGAAAGCAATCATTCATTAGACACGCCTCCTTTGGGGTAGTGGGCGGGACCAGATAACCTCCAAAGGCTCCTTCCTAGTCTATTCTACAGACTCATGACACTGATTAAAAAAATACAAACAAACATCGAAAATAACATAATTTACGAACAACAACCGGTGGGTTTCTGAGGCGCTGCCCGGCCTCCATGGAGAGCCCAGCACTCCAGTGGGAGGAGAGGGCCGCAGCCGCTCAGGAAACACCGAAAAGGCCCCTGTAAGGCCTTAGAGAGAGATCCAAGCCCCCGACACCCCCTCTCAAGGGCCCCGCAGCTCCCCGGTACTCACCCCACGGCGGCGGGGGCCGGCAGGTTCTTCAGCGCGGCGGGGGCTGAGGGAAGAAGGGAGGGACGGAGAGAGGGCAGAAAGCGGGTCAGGACAGAGTTTAACCACAACACCCCCCAAAACCCCACAGTAGAATACACCCATTGGAGCCTCACCAGCACGAAGAAGCAGGCGGGAGAGCATGGCGGGGCGGGTTGGGATAAGACAAACTTGGGCACGATCACCCCTCCCTCCGCTTCGTCCCGGTGACCGCCGGCCGCTTCCCTACCCAAGATGGCGGCGGCGGAACTCTCGCGAGAAGAGGCGGGGCCGGAACTCTCGCGAGAGGAGTAGGTGGGGCCAGGGCCGGAACTCTCGCGAGAGTTGGCGGCACGCGCGCTGCGCGGGAACACGTGTGGGCGCCGCCGGCCCCGCTCCTGCCACCGCCGCCATGGAGGAGTGTCCGGCCGAGCAGCCCCCGCCGCCCCCCGAGCCCCCGGCGGGAGGGGAAGAGAACGCGGATGTGTCCGATCCCGAGTGGAACATCCCCCCCCACGCCCCGGCCTGCATGGAGCAGCACCTGGAGGCCGCGCACTACCGCGCAGGTAGCGGGCCCAGAGGGAGTGGGCTGAGGGAAGCGGGCCCGGCCGCCCGCACCCCGCCGCTCACCGGCCTTCTCCTCTCGCCATTCCCGCAGACGGAGCCCTGCTGCTGGGAGCCTCGAGTCTCAGCGGCCGCTGCTGGACCGGCTCCCTCTGGGTTTTCGCCGATCCCCGTCGCGCCCCCAACGAGGGTTTCTGCACCGCCGGTGTCCAGACGGAGGCGGGGGTCGCCGACCTGTGCTGGGTGGCTGATAGGGGCATCCTGGTGGCTTCCGACTCCGGTAAGCAACGGGGGTCATCCTCCTCGGGCCGTATCCCGAGGTGACCCATCGCTGAGGTGGGTGCCATCACCCCCGCATGTGTGCCTGCCTCCCAAGTGGATGCTCCCCCCACCAAAGGTGGTAACCCCTGACCTGACCCATGGCTATGATGGATCCCCCTCCCCTGAAGTGGTTGCCCCCATCCCTGAGGTGGGTCCCACCCTCCCCTAAATAGGTGTCTCCCCCCCCTCAAAGCGTCCAGCCACGAAGTGCCCCATGGCTATGGTGGATCCCACCACTCTGAAGTGGGTGCCCCGATTGCTGNGCCACCCCTGAGGTGACCCATGGCTATGATGGATCCCACTGCCCTGAAGTGGGTGCCCACATCGATGATGTGGGTCCCACCACCCCTGGATGGGTGCTTGCCTCCCAAGTGGGTGCTCCTTTCCTCAAGGTGGCAACTCCTTTGGTGACCCATGGCTATGGTGAATCCCACCACCATAAAGTGGGTGCCCCCATTGCTGAGGTGGGTCCCACCATCCCTAAAAGGATGCCACATCCCTCAAGTGGGTGCTACACCCTCTTCAAAGTGGCCACCCCTGAGGTGACCTATGATGGATCCCACCACCCTCAAGTATGTGCCACCTATCACTGAGATGTGTCCCACTACCCCCTGAAGGGTGGCCACCCCTGAGATGACTGATGGCTGTGGTGGATCCCACTACTCTGAAGTGGGTGCCCTCATCACAGAGTTGGGTCCCAGCACCCCCAGAAGGGTGCTCCCCTCCCTCCTCAAAGTGAGTGCCCTCCCCTGATGAAGTGGCCACCTGTGAAGTGTTCCATTGTTGAGATGGATCCCAACACTATGCATTGTGTGCCCCCTCCCCCTAAAATGGGTTCCAATCCCCTTCTGAAGTGTGTGGTTTCCCCCCAGAAGTGGCCACTTCTGAGGTGACCAATCAATGAGTTGGGTCCCACCACCTCCAGATGGGTGTCTCCCCTCCTCAAACTGGATTTCCCTCCCTGAAAGAGGATGACTCTCGCTCAAAGTGGGTACCCTCCCCTCTGAAGTGGGTCACTTCCCCCCTGATGTGGGTGCCCCCCATCTCTGAGTGTCCTCACACCCCCCCAGGTGCAGTGGAGCTGTGGGAGCTGGATGAAAAGGAGACCCTCATTGTCAACAAGTTCTGCAAATATGAGCACGATGACATTGTGACAAAAGTGGCCGTCCTGGCTGGCAGCACCCAGGCTGTCAGTGGTGGCATGGACTGTTGGTGAGTGTCCCCAGATTCTGAGTGTCCCCAGCCTGGGGCTGGTGCTGGAGACTGACCGCTCTTTCTTGTCCACAGTGTGAAGGTGTGGGACCTCCCACAGCAAATGGTGCTGCACTCGTACACAGGTGAGTGTCACTGTCACAGGGGCTGGTTGCTTCAGGCTGGGCTCAGTCCTGAACCATCATGGGTGATCTCTCTGCCAAACCACATTTGGGGGCTGTGATCTCATGTTTGGCAGTCTGTGAAGGCCCTGGCACAGCCTTATTTCACAGAATATCAGGGATTGGAAGGGACCTCAAGAGATCATCCAGTCCCATCCCCCTGCTGGAACAGGAACACCCAGATCAGGTCACACAGGAAGGTCTCCAGAGAAGGAGACCCCACACCCTTTCTGGGCAGCCTGGGACACTCTTCTCTCACCCTGACAAAGTTTCTTCTCCTGTTTCTGTGGAACCTCCTGTGTTCCAGCTTGCACCCATTGCCCCTTTGTCCTATCATTGGGTGTCACTGGGAAGATCCTGGCTCCATCCTCTTGACACCTTTTCCATATTTCTAACCATGACTGAGGTCACCCCTCAGTCTCCTTCTCTCCAAGCTGAAGAGCCCCAGCTCCCTCAGCCCTTCCTCAGAAGGGAGATGATCTCAGAGTGATGTAGACTATGCAGGGATCCCATTTCTGTAGATGTTAATTTCCCTCCCCAAAACTAAAGGTGTAATGTTTGCCTTTTCAAGTGTAGAGTGTTTCTTTTGTATTGAAATCTTTCTCCTACCTGCACATCATCTTGTGATCCCCTGTGTTTTGAGTAACAACTCACTGGAGTTGTTGATGTGTGGAGATAACTGATCTCTTGCCATGGTAGAATCCATATTTTCCTTGATTCTGTCTCCCCTGTCCCCTTTGTAAGTGTCTGGAGAAGCTTCCTCAACCTTACCCATGTCACTCCAAGTGGCTCTGGTTGGATGTGGCTGCTCATAAACTTGGTGGGACACAGTTGGCTGTTGCTGAGTTGAAGTTAACCCTGTGTTTGGCCATAAACTAGTTTTTATTACACTCCTGTGCCTTTTGGGGACATGTGGGAAAGTTGAATACAATCTTTGAGGCTCTTTATCCTTTTGTTCTTTTGACAGCTCACTGTGGTTCAGTGACATGTGTGGCTTCCTGTCCTGAGAAGGACACCGTGTTCCTGTCCTGTGCTGAGGTAAATCTTGCCTTCCTTCTGTATCTCCAAATAACATTGAACTGGATTTATTTACCACTAAACACACTGAGAAACTACCTTTTGTGTTCCAAGCTGAATTATTTAAATGTTAAGTTTTCAATTGCATTCCCAAAATTTATTTCTACAGGTTATTATGAAAATAGGAGATTTCCAATTGCATTTCCAAGATGATTTTTACAGTTTAATATTAAAATGAGACTTCCAGTTGCATTTCCAAGATGGCATCTGTAGGTTAATATTAAAATGAGATTTCCAATTGCATTTCCAAGATGGTTTCTATAGGATAATATTTTTATATGGGATTTCCAATTGCATTTCCAAGGTGATTTCTATGGTTAATATTGAAATAGGAGATTTCCAATTGCTTTTCAAGGTGATTTCTCCAGGTTTATATTAAAATATGAGCTTTCCCAGCTCTACCCTGGGGATGACTGAGGGAACTAACCTACAATTAACAATTTAACATAGAGGAAGAGGTGGTGTGGGTTTAGATGTGGGTCAGTAGAAGTTCTGCTGTGACTGGGACTTTATTGCAACCTAGTGCTGCAAAGAAACTCTAAAAATAATTTAATTTAATTTCGTTTTATAGGACAACAGAATTTTACTCTGGGACACCAGATGCCCCAAACCAGCAACTCGAATTGGTATGTTTCTGAATGCTGCTTGTGTGTGAGGGCTTTTTTTTTAAATTATTTTTTGCCTAATGTTAAATAATGATGTTAAATAACTGATGTTAAAAATAATGATCTACCCATTTGGGCAGAAAAGCCTGTTAAAAATCTAAGAAGTGCACTTAAGATTTTAAGTGTTTGTGTTAGTGCAGTAGCAGCGAGTGTAGGAATACCCCTTGTACTGACTCTTCTCACTCATACCCCATTTCTTCATTCACAGATTCCAGTGCCTGTAATAATGTCCCTACCTCAATCATGTGGCATCCACAGAAAAGTGACATCTTTGTTTTGGGTGAGAAATTATCTTAATTGTGTGACTTTCACCAGATGAATCAAGGTCAGGCTTTTTCACCTGACAGCTTTGCTAATAACCTCACCCTCCTTTCTTCTCTTGTAGGTGATGAAAGTGGAACAGTTGCACTAATAGACACAAAGAACCCCAATTCTGCCCTCAGCTCCACTGTGCACACCCGAAACATCACGGGCTTTGCATTTTCTACACATAGGTATGGGCTGGTCTACTGAAGAGGGAAGATTCAGGCTTAATGAAGATAAAATTCTTTACTGTGAGGGTGGTGAGACACTGGAATGGGTTGCCCAGAGAGGTTGTGGATGCTCCTTCCATCCCTGGAGGTGTTTAAGGCCAGGCTGGATGAGGCATTGAGGAACCTGGTGTGGTGGGAGATGTCCCTATGGCAGGGGGGTTGGAACTAGATGATCTTTAAGGTTTCTTCCAACCCAAACTATTCTATGAGAACATTTTAGCAATATTTGGTGGCTGTTAATTGCCTGTAACTGGGTCAGGCTCACTAAGTATTGTCCTTCTCACTTGTTTATCCCTAAGGAGCTGTTTTTGTATCTGATTGTTCTAACCATGCTCTCTTCTCTCTCTCTTTTAGTTCCCCCTTGCTGGCTTCAATCAGTGAGGACTGTTCAGTAGCTGTTCTTGACTCAGACCTCACAGAGGTGTAAGTATTAGAACGTATTCAGTACTGTAGCACTTTTGCTTTCTCATCAAGTTAATTATTTAATTTTAAGAAAGAAGTTCTTTGCTGTGAGGGTGGTGAGACAGTGGAAGTGGTTGCCCAGAGAGGTTGTGGATGCCCCCTCAATCCCTGCAGGTGTTTAAGGCCAGGCTGGATGAGGCATTGAGCAACCTGGTGTGGTGGGAGGTGTTGAGGGGGGTTGGAACTTGAAGATCTTGAAGTTCCCTTCCAACCCAAACCATTCAATGATTCTATTTATCAACATCCTTGATAAAAATACTCCCTAAACAGCAAAGCATCATCCCAACATGATGGAGTTTTGATGTTTTCCAGGTTCAGAAGCCGTTCTCACCAAGACTTTGTCAAAGGCTTATCATGGTCTCCTGCAGACAACAACCTGCTCACTACAGTTGGATGGGATCATCAGGTTTTACATCACACTGTCCCCACACCACGTGGTGAAGCTTCTGCAGTCAATTGTGTAAAAGAATAGTTGGGGTTTTTTTGTTTTTTTTTTTTCTTTTTTAACTCATTGTCCAAATTCCTTCTTGACTTTACTTTGATTCTGCTGAAGTCAAAGGTGTGTGTGAACTGGAGTGGGTCTGGTCTTGAAGCTTGTGGCTAAGAAGGTTCTTGTAGTAATTTTCAGTTAGGCTTTTGTTAATTACAAACCAAGCTTTACCCTCTCCTCAGGAATCACCTGTGAGAAAACTTCAGTATTTTACTCAGAAAAATGGCTTCAGGCACAGAGGAGATTTAGAAAGACAGGGAATTGGGGGGAAAAAAAATGAAAAACACTCAGTTCTTTCCTCAATTCTCAAAACCATCCATGGTATTAGTAGAAATATTTTTGGGAGGGTGTTCAAAGCAACACATTTTGTTTGGTTTGAGGGTTTGGGGTTTTTTTTGGGTTGTTTTTTTTTTTTTGCATTATATAAATTAATTCTTCCAACCAGTGGGAAGAAGAGTGGAAGAGGCTCTGCCTTGTCCCATCTCCTCTGTGCTGAAGGCAACCTACTCAAAAATAAGCCCTGTGAAGTTCATGTGAGGTTAAAACTGGACTAAGGACTTTGATTTTTCATTTTCTTCCTCCTATAAACAAGACTCTTAGTGATGAGTCAAACCCCTCAGGCTCTTGTGTTGGGGATTGAGGGGACCAAGCACCCCATAACCCCCCAGCCAGGCTCCCACACCATCCTTTGGGGTGTTTTTCTTGTAATATACTTTGCAAAACTAAACTGTTACCTTGGAACATATTTAACTTGAAAATTTTAAACCCCCTTATTGCTGTGCATGGCTCACCACTGCTCCAGGTGTGGCCTGGTCTGCCCTAGGACAGAATAAAACAGGTTCTGACTAACAAAACAAAAAAATACTATTAAAATTAATGGGGTTTTTTTTTAGCTTGAGAACATTTAATGTGTGCACCACTTCCACAAAGCTTATCCCTGCAGAAACATTTGGTTTTTAGTTGATGCAGAGCCCACCATTAATTTTTAGGCAGACTGAGCTTTCCCAAGCACTAATTTTTCTCATGCTCTTAAAAACCTCCTTTGCTGCTTTAATTCCCCAAAATCTGATCAAGGGGAGCGTGTGACGAAAGGCAAATGGTTACAAAAAACTGACAAAGTTTCCTCAAAAGTCTGTTCCTCAAAAAAGAGGCCTCCTGTGGTGTACTGGAAACTGAAGTGGGGCTTGTGCTGCTTGTCAAGAAACTGTCTTGGAAAAAGAAAAGCATAAAACAGTTTTTAAATAAAAATCTTAATTTACGTTTGTACCCAGGTATAAGTTTCACCCAGGCAGCTCTGTGGGGTTGAAGAGATTGTTGAGATCATCCCCACAAACTGAAGTGGTGGGATTAAAACCTTAAAAATGTGGGGTTTGTTGCTGTTTGATGGTCCAGGGAGGTTCTGCTCTGCCCTGGTGAGACCACAGCTGGAGTGTTGTGTCCAGTAGTGGAGCCATCAGTTGAAGAAGGACAGGGAACTGCTGGAGAGAGTCCAGTGCAGAGACACAGAGATGATGAAGGGATTGGAGCATCTCCCTGCCGAGGAAAGGCTGAGGGAGCTGGGGCTCTTGAACTTGGAAGAGACTGAGGGGTGACCTCAGTCATGTTGAGATCCCCCATCAGGTATTGAGAAGCTACTTTGAGGTCCCCCCCCGAACCTTTCCCGCATTTAGTTTATACTCAGAGCTAAGCACCATAATCTGTCCCGGTTTGTCCCTGCACAGTAAACACTGTTCTGGGTCAGACCAGTTGTTAGCCAAGCTCAGGACCATAGTTCTTCCAAGCAATCAATAGCATGGACAAAAAAGGGGTAAATCCTCGTTGTTTAAAAAGATTTTCCTCTCATCTACTTAACTGGTAGTTTAGTTTAATCCCAGAGTACTTGAAATGTGGTGAAGGGACTGGAGCATCTCCCTTCTGAGGAAAGGCTGAGGGAGCTGGGGCTCTTCAGCTTGGAGAAGAGGAGACTGAGGGGTGACCTCACTCATGTCTATAAATATGGAAA
>VZTY01010074.1:29421-44022 GCA_013400935.1 Turnix velox
CTTGAGCTTGGAGAAGAGGAGACTGAGGGGTGACCTCATTCATGTCTATAAATATGGAAAGGGTGAGTGCGAGGAGGATGGAGCCAGGCTCTTCTCAGGGACCTCCAATGACAGGACAAGGAGCAATGGGTGCAGCTGGAACACAGGAGGTTCCACAGAAATAGGAGAAAAAAACCTTGTCTGGGTGAGGGTGAGAGAAGAGTGTCCCAGGCTGCTCAGAGAAGTTGTGGGGTCTCCTTCTCTGGAGACATCCAAACCCCACCTGGACACCTTCTTGTGTGACCTGATCCAGGTCCTGCTCCAGGATGGGACTAGATGATCTCTGGAGGTCCCTTTCAAACCCCTGACATTCTGGAATTCTGTTTGGAGGTGATTCCTGTGGTGTCTCCATCTCTGGAGACATTCAAACCCCACCTGGACACCTTCCTGTGTGACCTGATCTGGGTGTTGGACTCAATGAGATCCCTTCCAATCCTTTATATTCTGTGATTCTGTGAAGATGAGCCTGGGGCTTCTCTGTGCTGCTGCTTGCATTGCTCTCGCTTCCTTTTCAGCTGGAATTAGGACATTCTAGTTGGGACTTGCAAATAAGCTCAAAGGTCTCATTAGTCACAAAAAAAGCCCAAAACCAAGCACTATTTATAGTGCTGAACCACAGCAGCTCCTCTGCCAGCCCAGCCCTCTGGGGATGAAGGGTTGAAGCACTTGGGGATGATCAGACCTTCTTAAAAAACACTTCAATAGCCACAGTTAAGTAGACATGAGACCAAGCCCTTGATAAGCTGAATTTCAAGCTCTTGTTGTGGCCAGTTTGGGCTGTTCTCTTGTCCTTTTCATCTTCCATGCAAAGCTCTCCACCAATGCTAAATTCCTCTCCACTCTCCAGCAATGCTCAATAAAGCCAGACCACAAAGTGCAATAAAACAATAAAACATCCAGATATATTTTAATGTGAGAAGATTGCTGTTCAATGGCAGTCATAAATAAGAGAGACTTTGTTCAACACTTTACAAGTAAAACTCCCTGTTACCCTCCTTCAGGGAGGAAGAGGATGCTGCAGGGGATAATTATGGTGTAGAAAGAGCTGTTCCATCATCCTTGGGCTCCAGGATGGATTTTCAACACTAAAACAGGTGGTTTTGCCCTGTTATCACCCCTCAATTTCCTCCTCTACTGCTGCTAGAGATGCACTGTCCTGATAATGACCTGAGGAGGAGGAGAAGGGGGGTGATTCCCCATCCCCATACCCCAGTGGATTTAACTCCCCAACAGAGGGCTCTTTGTAACCCAGACACCTCCCAGTGGCCCCAGTATAAATACTGAACTACTAGAATTTCACTGAATGCATTCAGAAGAAGCAGGAGTAGCCCAAAAGTGGTTCAAAGAATAGAGCAAACACTCTCAAACCAACCAGTTTTACAACTGTCAGCAGAGGTTTAACCTGCTTCAGTTACAGCTCAGCCCACTCAGCTTTCCTCAGAATGAATGAATAATGGGCTGTGTTTCATAAAAACTCACTTCATATTTGTAATATTTTTTATAAATACATCAAGAAACAAGATGCTCTGACTCCACACAACACCCTGTCACAGCTTCCTACGATCTCTGGGTGAAACAGGAAATGTTTCACCTTAAAAGAATTAAAAGAAAAAAATCATCAGAACCCAAAACAACTTGAAATTTAATTTCTGTAGAATTCCTCTCCCATTTCTGAGCAGAATCAGCCTTGAGAGCTGAAGGCTTACAATAAACCTTTACATTTAAAACTCCTTTGGGGAATTAAGTTGCAATTATAACTTAGTATTTTGAAAAAAATAAAGATATTGGAGGGTGGGAGAGGAAATCAATCAGAATCATAGAATGGTTTGGGTTGGAAGGGACCTTCAAGATCATCTAGTTGCAACCTCTTGCCATGGGCAGGGACACCTCCCACTACATCAGGTTGCTCAATGCCTCATCCAGCCTGGCCATAAACACCTCCAGGGAGGGGGAAAACTTTGTTTCTTTGGTTTAAATTAACCTGAAGAAGCTTCATTCAACACTGAAGCCACTCTAACAACACCACAGCTTTACTTTTATAACTAGGAATCCACCAGATGTTCCTCACATGGAAAAACTTCCATGTTTCAAGGGGCTGAGGGTGTCTATTCTCCATGACACTGGCACATTTAAACACCCAGATCATTAATCCATAGTCAATTTTTCTCCATAAATTTAAATTTAAGAAAATATCAACACCCAGGTATTTAAAACATAATTTGAATACTGGCTGGGGTGAACATGAATGGAAATCTTCCATGTCCAGGCTGGATGAGGCACTGAGCAACCAGGTCTAGAGGGAGATGTCCCTGCCCATGGCAGGGGGGTTGGAACTAGATCATCTTGAAGGTCCCTTCCAACCCAAAACACTGTATGATTTTAACTTAACTGGCATTAAAATGCCCTCTGAATTATCCATTAGGCCAACTGGTGTTTGCATTCTCCTTTTATTCACAGCAAAGTAAAATTCAGACTTCTTTGAAGCTGCTGCTGTGGCTGGAAAAGCTGTTAAGTTATTGGGTAAAGCTGGAAAAAAAGACAAAAACCCCAGGATGTCAAAGATGGGATTTCAATCACATGGTAATTTTTTTAAAATTCCCCCTTTAGGATGATTTCTCAATGAATTTTGGGTTGAATTGAGGAGGAAAATGTGCTCACACACTCACACACACAGAGAGGGATAAGCTGGAAATGAGGGGATTGGAGAATCCTGGAAAAAGAAAAGTGCTTTCCACAAAAGTAGACTTTTAAGTGTCTCAAAGTGCTTTTAGTTTGTCAGTAATACAGAAAAAAAACCCCAAAAAAACCAAAACAAACATTCTCTACAAGTTTTTACACTTATCTTACAGTGATTTTCAGCAAGTTTACCTAGAGGGAAGATTATATTATTCCTTTTTTCTGGAAGTTTCCTGTTGAAAACATTGGGCAGCCACCAAGGGATCCTACTGCTTGCCTTGTGGTGTAAAATACTCTCAGATCTCCATCACTCACTCCTCAGAGACACCAAGAGGAGGAAGAGAAGGGCTCAGATGACTAACAGCAGGTCCCTTTATACCTCACTGAGATGTTCCTCACAGCAGGAGAAGCAAATACTCTATAATCACACCTAAATAAGCTCCTCACACCCCCAAATTAGATAAATTAAAGCCACATCTCCGTGTAACAGTTGATAAGGCTTCATGGCTTGGCTTTTGGAGCTGGGGTTTGAAGGTATGAAGCAGAAATAGAAGGCACCATGTTGTGGTGGGTCCTTGACACCCACCAGCTGCCACAGGAAGGGGATTGCTCAATATCTTAAGGCTTTTCAGCCATCCAGGCTTCACATTCTCCTCCCAGGAGAAAGGACCACCAGCAGAAACTCAGTGGTTAAAAGGGGCAGCAAGGAAAGCAAGGATTCATGCTCCTGGAAACCCCTGTGGTCACCCCCTGAGGGCTCAGACCTTCATGGTAGAGCTGCCCCAAGCTTGGAAGGACCATCATGGAGAACCAGCAGCTGGTTTTAAGGCATTGGGACAACGAGTTGGCTCAAGGGTTATTTTAAACCACCCTCATTTAGCTCTACCTTGGCTTGCTTCCATTAGGCACATCCTCCCATGCCCCAAAATGCTGGATTTAATCCAATGAAGGACAAAAAAAAAACCCTAAAAAGCCTGAAAACAACCTCTCCAGTGGTGATGCTCTTAGAAGGGAACCCAAGATGCTTTTTTTGACTTTCTCAGAAGATATACCAGGCTGCAGTTTTCAAAAGTAACACAGGGAGGGGGAAACAGGAGAAGGAAAACAGGGTTTGCTCACATAACAAGACAGCAGCAGGTCCTCTGCAGTAACTATTCTCCATGACAGTCTTTTGAGAAGTAAATCCAAGTCCCAGGTTCACTCCCCACCTTCTCCAGTAGTAGTTTCAAGCAGTGCATTTTTCTGGTTGGGTTAAGACCATGCCTGATGCCCACAGAGAAGGAGATAACCCATCCACACACCTTCTCTCCTCCTTTTCAACCCATCCAGATTCCTTCTCTCTCCCCTTTCCCAGCTGGACAAAGCTGGTGGAGCATCCTGCTGACAAACCTATCTGTGGCCACTCTGGTAGGTGTAGGAGATGGGCTGTCGTGTACCAGGTCTGACTGTGAAGGTGTTGGTGGGTCCACCATGAGCAGGTCTGGAAAGAAAAACAGAGGGAAAGTCACTGCAAGTTGAAGAAACTCTGAAGTTTTTATGAATAACTGCAAGGTGAGGTCTTCGAGGTCTTCTACATCACCTCATGCTTCTATTCAGCAATGTGGCAGAGTGGGAGATGGACATCAGGGTTATGGGAGTGACTGGGGACGAACCATGGAAGTTCCTTTATGGTGAGGGTGGTGAGACACTGGAAGAGGTTGCCCAGAGAGGCTGTGGATGCCCCCTCAGTCCCTGGAGGTGTTTAAGGCCAGGCTGGATGAGGCATTGAGCAACCTGGTGTAGTGGGAGGTGTCCCTGCCCATGGCAGGGGGGTTGGAACTAGATCATCTTCCAACCCAAACCATTCTATGCCAAGGAAAGTGTCAGGTGAGGTGGACACATACCTGTTGGTGGGTGTGAAGTCTCCATTCTGACTCTTGTATTTGGTGTCAACCCCAGCATTGCCATAGGATGTGGCTTTCCCCGTGGCATCCATGGATGTCCTCCTGCCCTGGGCACTTGTGGGACCATTTCTCTGGGTAGAGCCCAGGCGACGGACTCCTTCTGCACCATAGGAGAGGGTGGTGGTGGCCCGAGGAGCTGCTGGTGCCCGGGGGTAGGAGCTGTCAGGCTCAGAGACATACAAACGCTTCTTGATCAGTGGTCGAGGGTTTGGGCAGTGTCCCAAATAGCCAGCAGAGCTGCTGTAGTCTGACAGGTTTGGTGTGAAGTCCCCATTCCTCTTGTTCTCTGAGAGCAGAGGGGTTGGTGGCTCACGGTTGCCCCCATAGCCATGGCCATAGCCTGACCATCTGAAGTAACGTGGCTCCTCCGAGCCCCTGCTGCTGGTGGGGATGCTGGGACACTTATGGTTCTCCTCCTGGCTCTTGAGGGACTCATCCACCTCATTGCTGAACTCAGGGGGTGGGGGGATAATCCCAAAATCCAGTGATGTCTCCCCGTTCTCTTCCTCCTCCTCCTTCTTCTTCCCCATGGTCATGCCATGTTGGTTTAGCTGTCCTGCCTCAAGGAGACCTCTCACCAGGCTGGAGACAGCAGCTCTATGGTGGCCAGGGAGGCTGGAAGATGGTGCCTGAGCCACCAGCTTCAGCTTCACATCCTGGCCCTGCTCTGAGGAGCTGGAGAAGGATGGAGGGTTGCTCCACGTTGACCCTGTGGGTGGTCGGGGCACCACGGTGAAGGAGTAGGGCTTGGACTCATGGCGGTAGAAGGTGGTGGAGGAGGAGGTGATGGAGGTGGTGGTGTCTGATGAGGAACTGTTGAGTTTCAGAGATGGCTTTGCCCTCACAGCAGCTCCAACCTCTCCACCTTGTCTCCCACGTTGGGCACGCTGACGGGCAGCCAGGAGCAGGGCCATGGGAGACCCCTTCTCCACCTTCTCACCTGTCACAGGGTGGATCAGCACCTCCTCTTCCCCTCCTCCTGAGGTGGCTGGTGGGTTTCTGGCCACACTGGTGGGACAAGATGGTTCAGCTGAGGCTGAAGCATTAGGATTTTCAGCTGAGTCAGCCCCAGCACGATGCACTTTGTACTGGAAGATGGTTCCACTGGGCTGGGCTGGTGGGTTCTGTGCAAGAGAACTGGGGGGTGAGGGGGAGGTGGGAGCTCGGGGTTCCTCTGCTGGTTCCTGAGGTGGTTCTGGAGGACTCACACTGCTCTCAAGGGACACAGGAGCAGGGGTCAAGCTCTCCAAGACCTTGCTGGTGGTTGGAGCAGGCTGGTCCTTGTGGCCAGATTCATCCTTCTCCACTGCAGCTGCTGGTGCTGGGACAGGGCTTGGGGCAGGAATTGGCTGCACTGAGTCAGGAGGGTCAGGGGGGCTCTTCAGCAGGTCAGGGGGACTTTTAATGAGGTCAGGAGGACTTTTAATGAGGTCAGGGGGGCTTTTCATCAGGTCAGGGGGGCTCTTCATCCCCCGTGGGGTGGTGCTGCCACCATCCTCAGTGCCATGCTTCTGGCCATGCCCCATGGCAGCTTTCCCTTCTTTCTTCTGGGACAGCACAGCCTCCAGCTCATTCCTGATTTTCATCACACTGTGGGTCTGTGTGGCAGGGCTGCTCTCCTGAGAGGGAAGTGTGGCACAAGGAGAACCACCCTGGGCACTGTGGGGGCTGCTGGTCACCTCCTTCTTCTCTCCTCCTCCCATGGCTGCTTGTCTGTCTTTCCCAGAAGGTCCAGCAGGTTGGAGCCCATTGAGTTTGGGCTCATGGCTGTTGGGGTGGGTGGAACTGTTGTTTGTGGGCTGAGGAGCCACCAGCTTCTCCATTGGCCTCTCCTCCCTCCTTGGGGAGAGCAGAAGGGCTGAGAGCTCATGTCGAAGCCTGTTCAGGTTGCTGGCATCCTTCCACTCCTCATCCTCACTGGTGGGGTAGTCTGGAGGGGGCAGATCCAGGTCATTTGCAGTGAGAGGTTCAGGTTTTGCAGGAGGGTCTCTCTCAGCTGCTTTTGGCTGAGGAACCTTCACCTCAGAGCCTGGTAATGATGACCTGGCAGGATGTGTCCCTTGGCTGAGCCCTGCACCTGGCTTAGGGCTCAGTGGGGGGGGTGTTGGCTTTGCAGGGACCTGCCTGAGTGAGGAATTTCTCTGCTCAGCTTCTCCTCCACCATGAGCCTTGGCTGCAGGTCTTATGGTGAAGCATGGAGGGAGGGGAGGTCGGGTGTGAGGCTGCTTGGGGAAGGGCTCCTGCTGCTGGGCAGGCTGGTTCTCCTGCACAGGGATGGAAGATGAACGAGCTGGGGCTGGAGGAGGCACCTTGAAGGATCTAGGGAAGGTGAGGTGAGGCTCAGGGCACTGCTTGGGCTGTAGAGTTTCTTTTGGGGTGGGAGCAGCTGGCACCCCAACCTCAGCTGGGCAGAGAGGTCCCTCAGCATCTGCCTGCCTGGTGTTCAGCACTGTCTCTGACTTCCACTTGGAGATGCCAGTGGTGAAAGGAGCCTGGTTATCCTGGCTGAGCTGTGGGGCACCTGGTGGAGCTGGTGGGATGAAATCTGGAGGAGCTGGGGTGCTGGGAGAGGGCACAGCAGAGGCTGGAGGTGGTGGTGGTGCCATGGTTGGAGGTGGTGGAACCATCTCGGGTGGTGGAGGTGGTGGTGGAGGCAGCAGATCAAGTGGTGGAGGGACCAAGGAGGTTGGAGGTGGTGGTGGTAGAGACGCTGGAGGGGGAGGTGGGGGTACTGATGGTGGTGGAGGGATGTCTTCATCCAGGCCATCCCTATCCAGAGCCTGCGGGCGCAGGTCCCCCACTGAGCTGTACATCCTGTAGTTCCCATTGAGCTGCGAGCCAGAGCCTGCAAGGAATCACAGAATGTCAGGGGTTGGAAGGGACATCAAGAGATCATCTAGTTCCATCCCCCTGCCAGAGCAGGAACACCTAGACCAGGTCCACAGGAAGGTGTCCAGGTGGGGTTTGAATGTCTCCAGAGAAGAAGACCCCACACCCTCTCTGGGCAGGATGAGCATGATGGTGTGAGCACCCCTTGTTACCCTGAAGGGGGCTACAGAAAGGCTGGGGTAGGACTTTTTAATAGTTCCAACCCCCCTGCCATGGGCAGGGACACCTCCCACTACACCAGGTTGCTCAATGCCTCATCTAGCCTGGCCTTAAACACCTCCAGGGATTGAGGGGGCATCCACAACCCCTCTGGGCAACCTCTTCCACTGTCTCACCACCTTCACAGCAAAGAACTTCTTTCTTCTCTCCAGCCTAAATCTCCCCTCTTACAATTTGCATCCATTCCTCCTAGTCCTGCCATCCTGGACCCTATTAAAAAATCCTCCCCCAGCCTTTCTGTAGCCCCCTTCAGGTGTTGAGAAGCTGCTCTGAGGTCCCCCCTCCCTGTTCTAGTGTTTCACCACCCTCACCATAAAAAAATCCATCAATTTGGAAAGTCATCCTCAGTGACTTCAAAAAATAATTAATAGTAGACTATTTTAGCATGAAGAAAAAGAAAAAAAAAACCCTCATAAATGAGCCTGTCTGCTCCAAAGCCCTGAGAGCATGGTCCCGCTGAGCTCTGGGCACCACCCCAGCTCCTCAAGAGAGGATTTCTTACCAAGAGCTGCTTTTTCCTCAAAGTCTTCTGGCACTGATGGTGTTGGCACAGCCACCCCGTGGGGTTCTTGGGCATTCTGCAAGAGTTGAGAAGACAGAGCTGGTTTAGTTTCATGCCCAGGGTAACAGAGCAAAGTGCTGCCAAGCAGGACCTGGCCTGTATAACTGGTAATTTGTCTGCACAAAACAACAGCTTGATGGGATCCAGAGCCATTTTTGAGACACTGCGGTTCCTGCTGTTGGCAGGGCTTAGAGAGATGAGTCTCCAGGGGTGTTCAAGGCATGGACATGATTCCCCTGTGACTCTGAGGGGTGGTCACACACACATTTAGGGCTCAGCAGGACTAGTTTCTCACCATTCATCTAGCAAACTGAGTGGCTTTCATGGGTTTTGAGGGTATCTACTCTCCAGTGAAGGGTAACACATACACTTAGGGATCAACAGCACCAGTTTTTCATCATTCACCCACCAAATTGAGTGGCCCCCATGGGTTTTGAGGGTATCTGTTCTCCAGTGAGGAGCACAGCTTGGTCACACGCACACGATGTGCTCACTGGCAATGGGATATACCCCATTAAACTGAGTGGCTTCCGTGGATTTTGAGGATATCTGCTCTCCAGTGAGGAGCACAGCTTGGTCACACGCACACGATGTGCTCACTGGCAATGGGATATACCCCATTAAACTGAGTGGCTTCCGTGGATTTTGAGGATATCTGCTCTCCAGTGAGGAGCACAGCTTGGTCACACGCACACGATGTGCTCACTGGCAATGGGATATACCCCATTAAACTGAGTGGCTTCCGTGGATTTTGAGGATATCTGCTCTCCAGTGAGGAGCACAGCTTGGTCACACGCACACGATGTGCTCACTGGCAATGGGATATACCCCATTAAACTGAGTGGCTTCCGTGGATTTTGAGGATATCTGCTCTCCAGTGAGGAGCACAGCTTGGTCACACGCACACGATGTGCTCACTGGCAATGGGATATACCCCATTAAACTGAGTGGCTTCCGTGGATTTTGAGGATATCTGCTCTCCAGTGAGGAGCACAGCTTGGTCACACGCACACGATGTGCTCACTGGCAATGGGATATACCCCATTAAACTGAGTGGCTTCCGTGGATTTTGAGGATATCTGCTCTCCAGTGAGGAGCACAGCTTGGTCACACGCACACGATGTGCTCACTGGCAATGGGATATACCCCATTAAACTGAGTGGCTTCCGTGGATTTTGAGGATATCTGCTCTCCAGTGAGGAGCACAGCTTGGTCACACGCACACGATGTGCTCACTGGCAATGGGATATACCCCATTAAACTGAGTGGCTTCCGTGGATTTTGAGGATATCTGCTCTCCAGTGAGGAGCACAGCTTGGTCACACGCACACGATGTGCTCACTGGCAATGGGATATACCCCATTAAACTGAGTGGCTTCCATAGATTTTGAAGGTATCTGCTCTCCAGTGACACAGCTCCAGTGACACAGCTTGGTCACACACACATTTAGGGCTCAGCAGCACCAGTTTCTCACCATTCACCCAGCAAACTGAGGTGCTCCCACAGGTTTTGAGGGTATCTGTTCCCCAGTGAAGGGCACAGTATGGTCATACACACATTTAGGGCTCAGCAGGACTAGTTTCTCACCATTCATCTAGCAAACTGAGTGGCTTTCATGGGTTTTGAGGATATCTGCTCTCCAATGAGGGGCACAGCTTGGTCATACACACACCTAGGGCTCAGCAGCACCAGTTTCTCACCATTCACCCAGCAAACTGGGTGGCTCCCACAGGTTTGAGGGTATCTGCTCTCCAGCAAGCACTACCAGCCCACACTGCACTCACCCACACATGACAGCAGACAGACTGGCAAGCTTTTTGGGAAGCTGGCCCCAGCCTATCCCAGCACTCCAGGGAAAACTGCTACTCGAGTGCTTTGCATTTATTTCACTCTCAATTACTCCCTCCCAGCTCAGGGGTGTTGAGGCAGTGTGGGACCATGCAATTTGGCAGCCCACACACTGCTTGGTGAGGATGCTCCAGGCTGGGGCACTTTGGCTAATGACAGTCACCCCTGGCAAGATATTCCTGGCACCCTGACTCACTGCTGACCAGAGCTCCTGCCTCTCCTCCCCTCCAGTGACTCACTGCTCTGCAGAGGGACAGGGATTGCTCACCCAAGCCCACACCAATGCACCTACATCCCACATCCCAAACACAAACTGATGTCTCTGTCAGCACAGAGGCAGTGGGGTTGGCTTCCACATACTGTGTTCAGTTCTGGAGCCCTCAACATAAGAAGGACATTGAGCTGCTGGAGCAGGTCTGCAAATATGAGCAAAGGGCTGGAGCACCTTCCTCATGAGGACAGGCTGAAGGAGTTGGGCTTGTTGAGCCTGGAGAAGAGAAGGCTCAGAGGGGACCTCAGAGTAACTTCTGAATATCTGAAGGGGGCTATGGAAAGGCTGGGGTAGGACTTTTGAATAGGGAACAAGATGGCAGGACTAGGAGGAATGGATGCAAATTGNTATGAAGAGAAGATTCGAGACTTATTTTTGCTTTCATTTGAAAAATTATTAATTTATTTTTCCCCTGGTGTAGTGGGAGGTGTCCCTGCCCATGGCAGGGGGGTTGGGACTAGATGATCTTGAAGGTCCCTTCCAACCCAAACCATTCTATGATTCTATCCCAGCACAGGGAGAGCCTCAGAGCAAGGAAATAATACAGCAGCCCTCAGCTGGGTCATACCACCCCATTCCCAGGCTCCACAGTCCTTCTTGTTGGACTCCAGCTCACCCCAGCAGCTGTTTGCATTAGCTGTTAACAGCATCTTGTGCAAAGGCAATGTTATCCTACCATCAGCCCACACCACTCAGCACCAGGCTTTTGAGCACACAAAAGTCTAGATAATGATTGAGCCCCTGCCCTTTGCCTTTCTCTGGCATTATCACCATTTTTACAAGAGATTCCAAAGTCTCCTTGATCAAAGGTTAAGCTGGGTTTATCCAGCCAGCCCCATCAGACAGCACTTCACCATGACACACTGCTCCCCTGAGTGAGCTTAGGAATGAAGGAGCTGCTGAGGCAGAGCTCATTTCAACAGCAGCAGCCTGGATTCCCCCAGAGGAGCCCTGGAATCCCCTAAATTTTGCCAAAATATTAAGAAAAAGCACACACTCCACTTGCAAAGTCCTGCAGATCCTCTATAACCACAAAGAAATGAGCCAGTTAGTGGTGAGGCAGGAGACAGTGAGTGGGAATTTACATCCCTGGGTGTGATAAAACCCATCAGAGAACTTGGTGCTGATGGAGAGTCATAGAATGGTTTGGGTTGGAAGGACCTTCAAGATCATCTAGTTCCAACCCCCCCAGCCATGGACAGGGACACCTCCACTAGACCAGAAGCCGAGGTCTGGTAAGATCTATCAGTGGCAGAACATCAGGTGAGCCTTGCAGCTTCATCTAAGTCTCCTTCCTGACCAAAGATCCTCTATAACCCTGAAGGAATGAGCCAGTTAGTGGTGAGCCAGGAAAGACTGAGGGGGAATTCACAACCCTGGGGTGTGATAAAACCCATCAGAGAACTTGGTGTTGATGGAGAGTCATAGAATGGTTTGGGTTGGAAGCACCTTCAAGATCATCTAGTTCCAACCCCCCAGCCATGGACAGGGACNACTTCACCATGACACACTGCTCCCCTGAGTGAGCTTAGGAATGAAGGAGCTGCTGAGGCAGAGCTCATTTCAACAGCAGCAGCCTGGATTCCCCCAGAGGAGCCCTGGAATCCCCTAAATTTTGCCAAAATATTAAGAAAAAGCACACACTCCACTTGCAAAGTCCTGCAGATCCTCTATAACCACAAAGAAATGAGCCAGTTAGTGGTGAGCCAGGAAAGACTGAGGGGGAATTCACAACCCTGGGGTGTGATAAAACCCATCAGAGAACTTGGTGTTGATGGAGAGTCATAGAATGGTTTGGGTTGGAAGCACCTTCAAGATCATCTAGTTCCAACCCCCCAGCCATGGACAGGGACACCTCCACTAGACCAGAAGCCAAGGTCTGGTAAGATCTATCAGTGGCAGAACATCAGGTGAGCCTTGCAGCTTCATCTAAGACTCCTCCCTGGTCCCAAAGATGCTCTACAATGTAGAAAAAAGAGCTTTAATTTCAGCTGATGGCCAGAAGGAAGAAAGGAGATAACATGGTAATTCCAAGAGCCAATAATGAAGTTGTCCAGAGCAATGAGATACTGAAAAAACAGAGGAAAATTTAAAAATACCAACCCAGCAGTTCTTATTTGCTATGAAAATTAATTGCTGCCAGTCTGCAGGGCACACGAAGGATACCTGCTCATTTATAGGGAAACAAAGATGTCTGGGCTCTGAATTAAAAGCAACATCTGCATCATATGTTTGGATAGAAGTAGAAAGGGGCTGGCAGTTAGGAAGAGATCTATGCAAAGCTGGAGGAAACAGAGTCCACATTTCACTTCACAGAGGAGCAGTGATTTCAGACGTGTCACTTCAACAGGTCCAGCCAGTTTCACACCAAAAATCTCTCCTGTAGTTGCAAACACTCAGCATCTCTCTCAAAATCTACCCCCTTCCTCATGTCAGGAGCCAGCTTCCAAACTGAAGAGCATCTCCAGCAGGCTGAAGGAGTTGGGGTTTTTCAGCCTGGAGAAGAGAAGGCTCAGGGGGGACCTCAGAGTAACTTCTCAGTACCTGCGGGGGTCCTACAGAAAGGCAGGGGAAGGAATTTTTAATATGATATCGGATGGGAGGACTAGAAACAATGGATGTAAAGTGGAAGGGGGTAGATTTAGACTTGACATAAGAAATTCTTTACAGTGAGGGTGGTGAAACATTGGAACAGGTAGCCCAGAGAGGTTATAGATACCCTCGCTGGAGGTGTTCAAGACCAGGCTGGACAAGGCACTGAGCAGCCTGATGTAGTGGGAGGTGTCCCTGCCTATGGCAGGGGGGTTGGAACTCGATGATCTTTAAGGTCCCTTCCAACCCGAACTATTCTATGATTCTATGCTGGTAGTCCACAGAGATGAGTGGGGAGATTGTTTCTCTCTTTCCTGCTGTGGTGTTTGCCAGGGTGGGACCAGCCCAGCAAAGCTCCAGCTGATTCACAGAAGGCTCAGGGTGGTTCACCAGGAACCTGCATTTCCAGTTCGTGGTACCTGCAGCAGATCTGTGTGTGCTGAGGATCCCACTGAGAGGAGCTTTCACTGCAAGCACCAGGAATCACTTTTCAGGGCTGGAAAAAAGTTAAATTTCTCCCAAGCCCCATTGAAAGCCACCCTGGTCTCTCAGAAACCCATTCCTCCCACCCATTAAACATCAAATTCCAGATTAGAGAGAACCTCAAAGAGAATCCTGTCACTTCCTTTGCTAAAGCATGGTCTAGAGAAGACAGCCCAGCATCCTGCCCAGATGAATCTTAGAAGAGCTCAATGATGGGGAATCCATCTTTTTTTCCTAGGGAAGTTATTCCAATTGGTGATTGTTCTCATGAAAAACTTTCCTCTTGTGTCCAATGAGAATCCCTCCTACAGGAATTTGGCCCCAACACCCTCCTCTTTTCCACAGGACTCCTTGTAAAAAGGTAAAATCCATCTTCTTGGTAGCCACCAATTAAAAACCATAATGTGGTGACAAAGTCCACCTTAGCTTTCATTTCTCAGGGCTGGGACAAAGTCTCCTCAGAGCTTTCTTTTCTCAGGGCTGGGACAAAACCAATTCTCTCGGATAGGTTTGAAGCTACCCCTGACAAAAAAAGGATACCAAAACATCTGCTTAGAACCCTGGGAGCTCAGAGAGGCCAAAATTGAAGGGCTACCCCCAAACTCCTCATTGTGAAACACAGCTAAGACAGGTTTGGTGGTTGAATTTGTTCCCCCGGATGCTAAATTTCTGCCCACATAGAATAGTTTGAGTTGGAAGAGACCTTCAAGATCATCTAGTTCCAACCCCCCTGCTATGGGCAGGGACACCTCCCACTACCTCAATACCTCATCCAGCCTGGCCTTAAACACCTNCATCATCTTCACAGCCTTTTAAATAAGGGGTTTGACCTCTCCAAGGTGAGGGGGCTGGAGGGAGGATGTTCCTCAGCTGGAGATGGAGCACATCTCTCTTGACATACTTGCAAATCCATAATCAGAAGAATCTGTCACTGAATCATAGAATGGTTTGGGTTGGAAGGGACCTTCAAGATCATCTAGTTCCAACCCCCCTGCCATGGGCAGGGACACCTCCCACTACACCAGGTTGCTCAATGCCTCATCCAGCCTGGCCTTAAACACCTCCCGGGATTGAGGGG
>VZTY01010074.1:44204-54848 GCA_013400935.1 Turnix velox
TCCAACCCCCCTGCCATGGGCAGGGACACCTCCCACTACACCAGGTTGCTCAATGCCTCATC
Organism: Turnix velox; assembly: GCA_013400935.1. Classification (NCBI taxonomy): domain Eukaryota; kingdom Metazoa; phylum Chordata; class Aves; order Charadriiformes; family Turnicidae; genus Turnix; species Turnix velox. The sequence goes on from VZTY01010074.1 coordinate 44,267, forward strand.
CAGCCTGGCCTTAAACACCTCCAGGGATTGAGGGGGCATCCACAGCCTCTCTGGGCAGCCTCTTCCAGTGTCTCACCAGGGGGAGATTGGTTTCACTGCTTTCTCCTTGGGTACCCTTCTCCTGCAGCCCCTCAGGGAGGCTGAGGACCAAGATGCATTCCCAGTGTGGGCAGGGAGAGCTGCTGGGCAGGGTGTGTGCATCCTCCTGACTCACAGCAGGCAGCTGCTCCTCAGCCTCTCCCCCTGCACAGCCCAGAGCTGCTGGGTGGAAAGAAAGGGTTAAAAAGCAGAGGCTGCAGAACAGCCCAGCACAAATATGTGTGAGGCAGCAGAAGAGTGGCTGCCAAATCAAATCAGCAGCAAAGCTCATCAAAATAATGCAAATATACAACACTGACTGGTCCTTTAAAGAAAGAAAGGAAAAAAAATGCTGCTTATTCCTGCTAATTTCTCCAGATAAACCTGTTACACTTGGATGAGAAACACAGGGAGAGGGACCCTCACAAGGGCAGTTGAGGGGAAAAAGGCCCAGGGTTTTGTCCATGCAGAACACACCATGGCTGGGGTGACAGCCCTTAGGGATTTATCTCAGGGACAATCATAATGTTTATACCTTCTCTACACACACTTGCACCAAATATTTGAAATTAAAACATTTCAAAGCTCAAAAAAATTATGCAAAAAGCCAGTAACACTTGGAAAAGACTGGAAATACCAGGTGCCAGTTGTGGTTGCACACCCAAGTCAGTGCTGCTGGAGAGGAATTTCTGACACCAGTTCTATCATCATTCAACTGGAAAAGGTTTTGCACCCACTGTGACCTTCTGGGAGGGATCAGGGGGGCACAACACATTTATACAACCTATGGGACCCCAATGATGGTCTCCAAAAGATCAGTAAACCCTCTCTCCCTCCCACTTGTCCTCCAGATGACACTTGGCACAACCCCACTGACACCTAATTGCAGCCAGGTGACAGCAGACCAGCCCATCTTCTGCTCTGAAGCACAAGGATGTCTGAGGAAAAACATCCCCTGGATTTTCTTGTCAAGACCAAAGGCTTTTTGAGTGTTTTCTTAAGTGTTTTACTGTCTAAACTGACCTCCAGTGACCTGCATCATCCCTTAGCTATCACCATATCCCCTTCTTAACTATCACCATCCCAAAGCTATTGCCATCTCCAAAGGATTTTTGTGCTACCTCATGCTCTGCTGCTTTCTTTAGGGGGTAAGACCTTTGCAAAGGTGTGCTCCAGGGAGAAAAAAAGCTTGCTCAGCACAAGGGCTTGGCAGAGGAGCATCAAAGCAAGCAACAAGCCCTTGTGGCTTCTGTATTTTCAGCTGGGATAAAGCATCTCTGGCTTCAGATGAGCTGGAATTTGCTGCTTCAGTCCCTGCATCCAGCTGGATCACTGGGAATAGTTTCCCTCAAACAGAGATTGGAAAAAAAAAAATAAACCAGGCTCCATGCAAACACCTGCTGCATCTCCTCCTCAGCACAGCTTTGCCATCACTCTCTCCAGCAACTCCCCTGATCCAGGGAGAGATAGAGGCAGCAGCAGGTAGATAAAACCCACTGCAAGCCAGATCCCTCATCTACACACTCAGCAGATTTTTGCCCTAATGATGCTTACTCTGGGGAGATGTATCTCCACAGTGTCCAACACAAGCCCTTGAAGCCACATTGCCTCCCCAGTCCCTCCTCCCCACCCCAGCACCATTACAGGGTGGTTTTTACTTTCCATTTAATTTTCTTCCCCAGGGTGGAGGGTGAGAGGAGCAGCCAGCCCAGCTGGTTCTGGGCACCAGTTGGCACATGTTGCTGGGGTGAATCCCAGCAGGACACTCACCAGGGGCAGGAAAGTCAGCAGGGGTCGGACTCTTGGTCGAGGTTTAAGGGTGGCTGTGCCAGAGTCGGTCATTGTCCCAAAGCGATTGTCCCCATAGTACACTTCAATCACATCACCTGAGGGGAAAAAAAGACAATTAAGGAGCAGCTCAGCCTTTGAAGCAACAGGAAAAGCAACACCTGCACACCCCCTTGCTTTAAAAAGAATGTGCTGCATCAGGGATGTTCAAACCCTTCTGCTTCTGAGGAGTTTTGGAGCTCAAGTTGAAGGTGGAGGAGAAATATCCCAGAGGAGCATGATGCCCACAAGGTTCAGAAACCCCTCCTGAAGTTCTAGAGGAATCACAAAGGTCAATTCTACCCCAAAAAGCTCACTTCTAATCATGGCTAACTTCAATTGGTGAAAAGCCAGCACAAGCACTCAAGTCACACCCCACTCAAATTACTTTTAGGGAAGGAAAATGCTTGAGGATCACCTCCTTACACTGCCACAAGGTCTCAACACACAGAAGAGCAGGAGATGGGACAAACAGAGGTGACACAAACCCTTAGGAGCAGGATCTGAACCCTCTGAATAGAGGGGGGAAGCAGGAGCAGGGTCTCACCACCAGCCATGGCAACTGAAGGAAGAGCTCCTGCCCTTCTTTGCCCACCAACTGCTTTGCCATCAAGGTAATTACAGCTTCTTCACTCAGCCCCATCAGCAGGACCCTGTCACCCAGAAGAGAGAGGTTCTCCTCCCCCTCTGCTCTGCCCTGGTGAGACCACAGCTGGAGTGTTGTGTCCAGTTGTGGGACCTTCAGCTGACGAAGGACAGGGAACTGCTGGAGAGAGTCCAGCACAGAGACACAGAGATGTTGAAGGTATTGGAGCATCTCCCTTCTGAGGAAAGGCTGAAGGAGCTGGGGCTCTTCACCTTGGAGAAGAGACTGAAGGGTGACCTCAGTCATGTTAAGAAATCTGGAAAGGGTGAGTGTCAGGAGGATGGAGCCAGGCTCTTCTCAGTGACCTCCAATGACAGGAAAAGGGGCAATGGGTACAAGCTGGAACACAGGAGGTTCCACAGAAATAGGAGAAGAAATTTAGTCAGGGTGAGGGTGAGAGAAGAGTGTCCCAGGCTGCCCAGAGAGGGTGTGGGGTCTCCTTCTCCAGAGACATTCAAACCTCACTTGGACACCTTCCTGTGTGACCTGATCTGAGTGTTCCTGCTCTGACAGAGGGATTGAACTAGATGATCTTTTGAGGTCCCTTCCAATCCCTGATATTCTGTGATTCTGTGGTGTCTCCCATCCCAGGCTTGTGACAGGGGGGAGTAGAGGGGAACATCTCGCTGCACAATTTCATAGAATCACAGAATATCAGGGATTGGAGGGGATGATCAAAAGATGATCTAGTCCCATCCCCTGCAGGACACACAGAGGAAGTTCCTTCTCCACAATCTGCCACCATCAGCCAAGAGGAGTAGGAGGAGAATGTTGCAACAGTGGATGGGCACCACCAGCACCCACACCACCCTTCTGCAAGCTGCTGGAGCAATTTGTCTCTGACCCTTGCTGCAACTGGCACTGGAGGATGAGTTGTGCTTCCACTTCTTTTTCACACTTCAGGAAAAGCCCCGAAGATGTATTTCTTCCCACCAAGTGTTGCTATGAATGGAGACGCCACAGCAACGAGCAACCACTGAGCCCCAGTGTCACAATCTAGGGAAGCCACCAGCTAATTCCTGGTTCCCAGCCCTCTCCTTCTACCTTGGACCACACCTTTTTTGGGCCACTTTATTTCTGAGAGTGAATAAAGCTCATAAAATTAATTTAATTATGTCCTTTGTGTCTGATTAACAGCATGAATTAACAAGCTGAAGCACTGAAGCATGTAAACCCCACCTTGGCTGGAAGGAGGTACACAAATACCTGGTAGCCAAGGAAACCACCATTAAAGAAAAAAAAAAAGAAGAAGAGTTTGAGGAAGGGAGGGGGAAAAATTGCTGCAAAATGTCTGTAATAGAGAGGAAAAAATTAAAAACTCAGCAGGAGTTTTCCAACCTCACAGAATTTGAGAGTGGTTTCAGTGAGAAGGAAGAAATAAAAACTCTCCCCTTGACCCAAAGTACAAACAGCAAGAAGCAAACAACTTTTTTTTAGGGGGAGGAAAAAGGAAAAACAAATTTTAAAAGTTTGGAAACAGTCCCCAAAGCCAAGCCCACACTCAAACATGAAGCACAGACAGTTTCTGTCAAGTGTTGTAGAGCAATAGGAAGGCACAGAGCTGAAGGGGAGGGTTGTGCAAGCTCTGGGTAGAGGCAGAGGTGCTGGGATGTGTTTCTAAAATTTCAAAACCTATAAGCAGAGCCAAGGAATCCCTAAGACTCAGGAGACAAGTGGCCACTGTCCCAGCCCTAGTGTCTCCACTCCTTCCTGCATGCCCCTGCATCATCACTGCCCCTTTCTGCCCCAAAGAACATCTTCTGCCCTCCCAACATGGGTCCCACCACAGGGGGTTTGTACCATGTCTCTGCCTTCCTCAGACAGGCAGAAATCGGGCAAAGAAACTCCTTGGAGTTTAGTGAAGGGGAAAAAAAACTAAATTCTTGTGTGTGTGTTCCCACAGAAGAAAAAACACTCACATGGACGTTTGGAATGAAGAACCTGACCACAGCAGGGGCTGGGCATGATGTGCCTCAGCTTCTGCTGAGGTTATGGGTTTGGAGGCAAATAAATTCCACACAGACTTGAAAGATGCCACAGAGTCCAGCAAGCACATCAGCTTCTCCTTCCTCCCACCATCCACACCACAAGATGCCCTGGGATACACCCAGGAGGATGTGTCATCTTCTCTCTCCCCATCAGTGGTGCTTTCCCCTCTCCTTATCCCAAACTTCTGCCACTACACAAGATAAGAGTCATAGAATGGTTTGGGTTGGAAAGGACCTTCAAGATCATCAAGTTCCAACCCCCCTGCCATAGGCAGGGACACCTCCCACTACACCAGGCTGCTCAAAATTCCTTAAAAATAAAAGAAAGGGTCATTTTCTTCAGCTTCCAAAATCCTCATCAGCCCACACTTGAGTTTGGGTTGGTCCTACCAAGAAGTTCAACACCTGTAAGAGGTCCAGGAGCTGATGTGGCTGAGGTGACATCAAATTGTCACTAATTTTTGCATAACCCCTGGAGTGACACCACATTTGGCAAGAATTACCAGCAGAATTTGGATTCAGGCAGCTCCATGGAATAACAGAGAAGTTCCAAGACTTGAAATTGAGAGTTTTACACTAAAGCAGACAATGAGTAAAGGCAGTGAGAAGCCATATTAAAAAATTACAAGGCCTTTGATCCTAGATTACTAAGCACCACTCAGCTGGATGCATTTAATTAAAGCAAAATGAAGTGCTTGTAGCAGTGTTTTCTCTGCTAGATAAACAGGACTTGCCTGCTAAGAGCCTGTCACCAGTAAGACCAGTGCTCTGCCAGCCTTGTTTCCTGGAAGGAGGGCTGGGGAAACACCCCTGGAGAGGTTGTGGGAAGCAGCTGGGGCTCAACCACCCTGTGGCTTACTTTTTGGGTGTTCAGCTCATTCTGGAGAGGTTTATTTTATTTCTCCATCCACAAGTGAGAGGACACAAACACCTTCCAACACATGCAGTGGAACTTCTTCCTACTGAAGGGTTGCATCACCCTGGGGAGGTGCAGCAATTCTGCTGTGGGGGGGACCCACAGCTCCCAGTGAGGAGGTGGCATCAGTCACTCCATTCAGGAATCTCTGAGTCAGTGACAGGCAAAAACCTACACCCAATTCCACCTTGCTTCACTTGTGTTTACTTTGCATGAAAAATCTAAGGTGGGGATTGAGCAGCAGCAGCAGGAGAGAACTCTTCCTGGCAGCAGCCACAGCATGAAGCTGCAGAGCAAATATTTACGAGACATGGGGGCTTTCTGGGAAAGATGGTGGCACCAGAGACATCAGGATACAAAATAATAACAAGAATAATAATATTTGGGTTGGAAGGAACCTTCAAGATCATCTAGTTCCAACTCCCCTGCCATGGGCAGGGACACCTCCCACTACACCAGGTTGCTCAATGCCTCATCCAGCCTGGCCTTAAACACCTCCAGGGATTGAGGGGGCATCCACAGCCTCTCTGGGCAACCTCTTCCACTGTCTCATCACACTCACACTAAACAACTTCCTTCTTCCCTCCAGCCTAAATCTCCCCTCTTCCTATTTGCATCCATTCCTCCTAGTCCTGCCATCCTGGACCCTATTAAAATGTCCTACCCCAGCCTTTATGGAGACCCTTCAGGTCTGAGGTCCCCTCTGAGCCTTCTCTTCTCCAGGCTGAACAACCCCAACCTTCAGCCTGTTCTCAGAAGGCAGGTGCTCCAGCAGATTCATCCTCTAGGTTGGACTGGACCTTTCAGATCGAGTAAAACCATCATCCCAACTCTGGCAAGACTTTCACCTGGACAAGGACCTGAATCCTTGACCAAATGTGCCCCTTGGGCTCTCAGCTCGTGCCATCCCTCACCACAAACCCACACCTCAGACACCTTACCCTCAACACAGTCACACACCTTCTCCCTGCCCAAGTTATATGAACCTAAGTGCCAAGAGGATGTGATAGAGTTGATTTAACAGCTTTTATTTGTGCTCAGGTTTCAAGGACTCCTTCTTTTACCAGCTCCTCCACACCTGAAAGGAATGCCTTTGTACTGCAACTGCAACCACGGAAATCAGCCTTGTAACAAGGAGACACAGCAAAATCTTCTTTTTTTCCTTGTTTTGTTTTTTTTTTCTTTTTAAATCCAAACCACATCAGAGGAAAGCCTGAATCCTCCTCGTTTTTATGACAGTTAGAAAGCAGCACTTTTCCTTTTGTGTTTTAGCAAGAGCAGCACAAAACTCCTCATCCTTTTTTTTTTTTATTATTTTTTTCTCTTTATCTGGGTTTCACCAGCGTGGCCCGTGGGGTGTAACCACCTCATCAAGGGACAGAGACAGCTTCCCATGGCACAGCTCCCACTGCTGAGCTTGAGAAGGTTTTGTTGGAAGCTCACAGCCACCAAACTTTATCCACAGCCTCCTATCTTTTATCTGCCTGGCTCCATTTACTATTAACTCGGTTCCCTCCTCCTACACCAGCCTCCGGGGCACAGGATTGCCATTAAAGCCACAGAAGAAATCCAAATAAATCCTGAAGAACATGAAACCTTCAGCAGAAACAGGTTTGGGAGTAAATAAGTCTAAAGAAATCCAAATAAATCCTGAAGAGCATGAAACCTTTAACAGAAAGAGGTTCAGGAGTGAATAACTCTAAAGAAGAAATCCAAATAAATCCCAAAGAACACAAAACCTTTAGCAGAAACAGGTTTGGGAGTGAAGAACTCTAAAGAAATCCAAATAAATCCCAAATAACACAAAACCTTCAGCAGAAACAGGTTTAGAAGTAAGTAACTCCAAAGAAATCCAAATAAATCCTGAAGAACATGAAACCTTTAACAGGTTTGGGAGTAAATAACTCTAAAAAAATCCAAATAAATGCTGAAGAACACGAAACCTTCAGCAGAAAGAGGTTGGGGAGNAATAAATAACCTCAAAAAAAAAATCCAAATAAATGCCAAAGAACACGAAACCTTCAACAGAAAGAGGTTTTGGAGTAACTAACTCTAAACTGGGGAAGAGCAGTTCAAATACAGTGTGGGAAAGCTCGAGTGGAAGAGATAAAAAAGAAGAAAAAAACTCATGATAAACATGGAAACTTCATCAGAAAGAGATTTGGGAGTAAATAACTGTAAATTAATCCAAATCAATCCCAAAGAACATGAAACTTTTAACAGAAAGAGGTTTGGAAGTAAATAACTCTAAAAAAATCCAAATGAATCCTTCAGCAGAAACAGGGTTGGGAGTGACTAACTCTAAACTGGGGAAGAGCAGCTCAAACACGGTGTGGGAAAGCTCGAGTGGAAGAGATAAAAAAGAAGAAAAAAAGTCACGAAGAACATGGAAACTTCAACAGAAAGAAGTTTGGGAGTAACTAACTCTAAACTGGGGAAGAGCAGATCAAACACAGTGTGGGAAAGCTCGAGTGGAACAGATTAAAAAAAGAAAAAGAAAAAAAGAAAAAGAAAAAAACCACACTCGCAAACCCTTATCAGCCTCACACTTGGGTCAAGTTGAACTCCCGGGAGAGGATTAGGGACCCGTGAGAGCATCGGGAGGGAGCGGAGCCTCCCGCGGAGCGCAGGCTGCGACTCGCCCTTGGCCAGCCCAGCCCTGCTGGAGTTGCCCAAGCGGGAGGGGAAGAAGCCATCAGCAGCACCAAAGTCACCCTCCGATCCCTTCACCCAGACCTCCATCATCCCCAGTGGGGATCTAAGGAGGGGGATGCACCAAAAGGGGATTTACTGACCGGTGCCACCCGCGCTGTCCGATGTCACCTCCTGCGTGAAGATCCACGGGGGGTTGGTGGCGAAGAGGGAGGAGGCGGCGGCGGGGCTGGAATGGCGTTTGCCGAAGAGGCGGCTGAAGGTGCCTTGGACCGAGTTCTGGTGCTTCTTCATCCTGGCCGAGCTGAGCCGCCGCGATCCCACACGGGCATCCCCGCCGCGGCGGGGCCGGGGCCGCTGCCGGGGCCGGTTGTGGGGCGGAACGGGCCGGTCCCACCTTCCAGCTCCTCCTTCCTCCTCCTTCTCCTCCTCCTCCAACTCCTCCGCCCAGGTGTTTCCCGGGACCGAGCAGCTTCTCCCATCCTCGGGGGGGGCGGGCCCGGGAGGAGTCAGCCCGAGGGGCTTCCGAACCCTCGGGGGAGTCCCTGGAGGGTTCAGCCCAAGGGGCTTCTGAGGGTTCTGAGGGATCCGGAGAGAGGGTCCCGGAGGGATCGGTCCGAGCGGCTTCTGAACCCGGAGGGAGGGTCCCAGAGGGACTTGACTCGAGGGGATTCTGAACCCATGGAGGGGTCAGCCCGAGGGGATTCTGAGGGTCCCGGGTGACCCCGAGAGAGGGTCTTGGAGGACTTCTGAACCTGGAGGGGGGGTTTTGGAAGGCTCGACCCGAAGGGCTTCTGAACCCGGGAGGGGTGTCCCAGAGGGATCAGCCCGAGGGGATTCTGAAGGTCCTGAAGGACCAGGAGGGAGTGTCCTGGAGGACTCGACCCGAGGGGCGTCTGGACCCGGGAGGGGTGTCCCGGGGGGATCGGTCCGAGGGGCTTCTGAACCCGAAGGGGGGGCCCCGGAGGGATCGACCCGAGGAACTTCTAAAGCCGTGGAGGGTTCAGCCCGAAGGGATTCTGAACCCTCGGGGAGTCCCTGGAGGGTACAGCCCAAGGGGCTTCTGAGGGTCCTGAGGGATCCGGAGGGAGGGTCCCGGAGGGCTCGACCCGAGGGGCTTCTGAAGCTGTGGAGGGGTCAGCCCGAGGGGATTCTGGACACTGGAGGGAGTCCCTGGAGGGGTCTGCCCAAGGGGCTTCTGAGGGACCCGGAGGGGGAGTCCTGGAGGACCCGACCCAAGGGGCGTCTGAAGCCGGGGGGGGTGTCCCGGAGACCTTGACCCTAGGAGCTTCTGAAGCCGTGGAGGGTTCAGCCCGAGGGGCTTCTGAGGGTCCTGAGGGATCCGGAGGGAGGGTCCTGGAGGACTCGACCCGAGGGGGTTCTGAACCCATGGACGGCTCAAGTCGAGGAACCCGGAAGCCCAAGGGGCTTCTGAAGGTCCTGGAGGGACCCGGAGGGAGGGTCCTGGAGAACATGACCTGAGGGGCTTGTGAACCCACGGGGAGGTCCCTGGAAGGCTGTGCTGGAGGGGTTTCAACAGCCCCCGGAGTGGGCCCTGGATGGCTCAGCCCTGAGGGGCTTCTGAACCCACGGAGGGTCCCTGCAGGACTCTGCTGGAGGGGTTTCAGCAGCCCTGGGAGGTGCCTGCACCGTTCTAGCCGGAGTGGCATCTGAACTCTCAGCGAGAGGGGGGTGGTCCCAAGGCTGCTGGCGACAAGACCAGACGGGAGGGTCGGTGGTGTCCACAGTGTCCATGAGCCAAGTGTGACCCTTTCCCTCCACCCTGTGTGTGCCAGGAAGCAAATTAGCAGCCATGTTTTAGGAAGCATCTTAATAAGTATTAAAAACCTCCATCCCAAATCCTTCACGTGTGTGAGACCCTCTTCAAGTCCCAAGTGGGACTGCACACCTCCAGAAACATCTCCCAGACCAATGTGACCTGTGTCTTGAGGTTTTTTGATAAAAAAGCTTAAAGAGAGAGGTGATTGATCCCAAATTATTTATCAGTTCAGGCACAAAAGCAAGATTCTGGCATTGCTGAGAGTCTCCTGGGTCACACAAGTAAAAATTAGGAGTTAATAGGTAACATCAGTTATTAATAAATGTTGGGATTCCTAGAGAACTTTAAACTCAGAATTTCTGTGAGAACATGAACTCTGAAGCACAACTTCAGGGTTGCCTTCCATCAGCTTTCATTTACATCACGTTTTGAGAGTCAGAAGGATGTTGTTTTCATTTTTCAGGGATAAATATCACCTAGTTTATCATTTGTGCTTTTCACAGCCTCTCTCCACAGAACACAGATCAGAGCAATGCACCTGAGAAGAGGGAAAAACGAGCAGTGGTGGTGTTTAAGAAGTTATCAGGATTATAATGAAGAGAATTAATATGGATGGCAAATGGGGGGGAAGAAGAGAAGGGTTGAAATGTGGTCCCACCTGGATTCAGTGCTGTCATGTAGAATCATAGAATGGT
>VZTY01010076.1:0-14165 GCA_013400935.1 Turnix velox
AGTGCCAAGTGCCAAATTTTTCTATTGTGAACGTTGGTTTCTGATTTGACAAGCAGAGATGGAAGTCAAGTATTTCTTATGGAGCTTGTTTGACATTACTGAGGTGTCTTGCTGTTCATGTTTCTGCATATTAACTAGGCTAATGTGAAAAGATTGGGTGAAAATCTAGGGAAACTTTTGTTTCACTAGAACTGGATCTTGGGCTAGTTGGTAGAGTGCTGGGACCACCTTGGGATTTGTGAAAATTATGCTTAATCCTAGAGAAGTGCTCTGAGTTCTTTGGTGAAAAGTGTTGTGATTAATACAGAGATCAGCATTAGTCCCATTGGGGCAGCACAGAAGGAGTGCTGTTGCACAAAACATATTGAACTTGAACAGCACATGTCTCTGACTGCAAAGTGGTAATTAGATGGTTTTTTGTGGTATCAGTCTGTTCTTATTTTCAGGCAGGTGGATTGAATTAACTAGGTAAAAACCAGTTTTAAACTAAGAAAATGAAATTCAGAATGGTGAAATCTACCTTCTTCTTTTTACCTGTAACGGATGTAGAGTAAAGGACATAGTTTGTGCAGTACAGATTTGCATAGGATCTGGCTTGGTAGTAAAAAGCACTTTAAATATTGTACCAGCATTACTGTGCAGGGTTTTTTGAGAAGAAAGTTGTTGTCATCACATAAGCCTCTGGTGTTTTGTGGCAACAAATTTGAAGAAAATTATAATAAACCAAGTCCTTATAAAAATTGAAAGTACTAGCAGAACTTAATTACTGGCAGAGGGCAGCAGGAAGAAAACTGTCAGATGAATGGCTCCCCTAAAGGTTTTAATTTTTAATTATAGATTAAAGAAAGACTTTGCTGAGTTCCCCAAGATCAATATGAAATACAGATAATTCGTCTACACTACAATGCACTCTTGGCATAGTTCTAAATATTCAAAAATAAAATTAAAGCAATATAAACTGCCCTATTTTCTAAGGACAATTACTTCAACTTAAAGTACTTTTATACACTGTGGCATACTGCAGACTATTCAAAACCAGTGGCTGTGTTCCAAAGGTCTAGAAAAATGCAACAGAAAAGATGTATAATTAGAGACTGCAGACATTCATCATGACTGAATTTTCCCCAGAGGTTCTTTCTGCTGGATTTTTGCCTGGCAGGTGAGCGAGCTGCATCACTCCATAATGACTCTTTCAGAATGCAGAGTGTCTGGTGCAGCCCTGGGAGCACAGTTCATGTCAGTGTCAGACTTTTTGTCTGAATCATGACATTTTATAGCTTTGGTTAATTTTTACTCAAATTTAGTTGCTAAATTGCAGACTCTTATCTTTCCGAGCCTGTTATTCAGAATTTACCAAATTCATAATTAATGTGTTGAATGATGATATTTAGCATAGCCATTAACCATGGTGTTCAAGTCAGATCAAATTTGAACTTAATGAAATTTTTATGCTTTTTGTGTTTTGAATAATGCTTGAACAGGTAACTTTATTTTAGTTTCATTCTTAAGATACTTGCTTGTATTGCATTTTTTTTCCAGACATCCTTTCTGTTTTTGAATGAGGTGGACTTATCCCCATTGGCAAGACAAACGAGATAGAGTTATCTCCATTGACAATTTTCTGAAATAAACCAGCTGCAACCAAGGATGAGCTGGCTGACGTGAGCTCTGAAACCAGTGTCTTCTGGAGGATTTGTTCTCAACTCCTTGTGCTGTGAGCTAGCTTTCTTTGCTGTTTCCAGAGAGGTTCTCAGAGATGCTGACACAACGACATCTGTTTCATGAGAGCCAAAGGGATGTAAAGTCACACTGATGGGAATGAGGAGCACAGAGTGCAAGAGCTCTTTACTGAGCCCAGTGGCAGAGATATCTAATTCACTATGCAATTGATTAGTTGCAATTATATTTATAAGTCAAATTAACAAATGTATACCGGTGTTCTTCTAGTTGCCCATCACTCTGTTGGTATTGCTGGTGAGTGACAGAATGAGGCCAGGGTCTTTTATTTCATTTTCTCAGCAGAATGCAATTTTGAAGACAGAAACAAACTGACAACTGAGGCAGTCTGTACCCTTTCATTCAAAGAAACTTGTCACCTACATAGGGCTGCAGGAGAATATAGCTTTTGGTGACAAAGTCCTTGGGTGAGACTGTTTTAAAGTATGCAAAAGGTTTTATGTGCCAATGTGTGGGGAAGAGGGTGGTTATACTGTCTTCAGCTTGTGGAGTCAGCAGGGAGAGCAGGACACAAGTTCACATCAGCAGCAGGCTTGGAACAGCTGAGGTTTCTGGAAGATCATTCTCCTAGGTGCTCATTTTTGGTGACCTCCCCTCCCCAAGATATCTTATTAAAGGAGGTAGATACTAGAAATTCAATGAAAGGTAACAGCTCTATCCTATAGAGAAATGCTGAGTAATGTTCCTTTTGTTTTACAGCATAGCAACTTCAGCTGTCAAAAATGTGAAATCTTTCAACTCTCTATCATCACAGGGAGTGGGACTTGCTCTGCAAAAATAGTTTAAGTCAGCTATGTTGACAGGTTTCTTAGTGTTGCTTTTTAGATGTTAATATTCACAGAACATCCTGAATCCTTCATCTTTCAATGATTGGAAAGAAAAACTTCACACAGTAATTGTGGCTTAGGAGCCACACATTGTTTATCAGTTCCTTCACTTTTGCCTGCTGTTAGCATGAATAGAAATCTGTGCTATTAGGATTCTGCCCATAGTGTTCTTCATTTGATTTCCTGTCTAAGAGTATTAAAAGTGAGGGCTGTGAGGTATTTATCCCTGATAGGAAGTTGCAAGAAGTTCCAAAATTATTTCAACAGTGAATACACAGAAAAAACATAGTTTGAGGTTACTGGTGCAGTAGAAGAAGTTAAAATGAGAAAAACTAAAATACAAACTGTGGATGCAGCTGACAGAAGCATCCTGGTCACCAGCCAAAGCAGGAGACTGCACTAGACATGGAAAGACATTTCAAGAGGAATAATTTAATCTGTCTCTAGTGTTAGATGGCCTCAAAGCCTGTTTTGAAGGAGTATGGAAAAGTCATTGTTTAAGCATTTTTCTTTATAACTTTTTGTAACCGAGCAAATAGTAAGTCAGCGAGGAAACTTTACTGTGTGGTTGTGCAGAAAATCCTGTGTTATACTCGTCATACACTATTTCTGTGAATGTGTGTGTATTTTTCAGGCTTTTTGGAATGAGTGGCATGGAATCCTGCCATATACTGTGCAGTTCTGCTGCAGCTCATTTTCTTAGGTCAAAAGGCACTCTGGTAATGTTATTGCTTCTAACTCCAGTGCCCTTTCTGTCTTCCTCGTATGACTCATTTACGTATGCATAACATTTTAGAATATATATAATCCCAAATATTTTAGAAATTAATCTACTGTATCAATATTTTCAGGAGATCTGAAGACTTTGAAATTCATAGTAAAGGAGGCAGAGCTTGAAAACTAAGGTACAGGAGGCAAGAGCTGGAAGAGGTTTGGGCTCTCTCCCTGTTTTGGTGACAGATGTGCTGTATGACCTTGGCTAGCTGTGTAGGACTGCCTCAAGCTTAGACTCTTTCTTGTGTTGGGAGTGTTTCTGATGACTGCAGAGGAGAGTCCACATGCTGCAGCAGTGTGTGATCTTTAATATTTTAGCTATATTTTAATCTGTGAAGCATTTATTTCTTTCCTAGAGATTAACCAAGTATCTCGTATTTGTAAGGGATGTTGTTACAGCAAAGTCAGTTGGTTGTTGCTGTGTAGGCAAGGTGATATCCAAATCTCAGCAGAAGTGTTTCAGGAGCAGTGTGTTTTGCATCCAATCTAAGAAAATCCAGGTTTTACTATCTGCAAATCAAAATTTTGTGGTGAAATCCAGCAGCACAAGGGAATTATCCAGGTGCCATCTCTGTGGTGAGGCCAAAGGGCAAAGCAGAACTTCATGGTAATTCCTGGCATTCTCTTTCTGCTTGCAGGAATTTTGCATGGCTATTACTATTTTCATTACATTTAGTATTAAAACTAAAGAAAGCCACAAGTTAATAAATACAATTACATCCAAACTTGCAAGTATTTTTGTTGCAGTTATATCTGGAAGAGTTTCTAGTTTTGATTTAAAAGTTCTCTGTATCAGTAGCAAGCAAGTCTCTGTATATGTATTTTTAATGCAACAGTAAGGAGGCTAGAAGGATGTATAGAAGCACAAATCTCTAAGTAGGATAGGAAGACATAAGGCTTGAAGAAAAATGTTGCTCTATACTGTATTTGAAATTCACAGTCTATTCATAAATTGAGTTCACCTATATTTATTAAAAGATTATTTTATTCTTTACAAGTCCATTGGAAGCATCATGACAGGGACTGAGCAGCAGCTTTCTCTCTTTCCTTCAGATCTCAGCTCCTCAAGTCCTTTATCCTAGGAATTCCTGCCCTAGGAATTAAGCTTCAAAGATTTCACAGATTTTGTTTCACTTATGTCTTCTTCCATCAGCAATTTAGAATCCTGTTTCCCTGGGATGAACTATTAGAAGTAATTCAACACATTGCTTTAGTGGAAATAATTGAAGTGTGACTGAGAGCACCTTTGGTTTCACTGGCACTCTGTGGGCCACTCTTTATGAGAAACCAGAGCAGTTTATGCATTAACAGAAATTGTGGCCTTTGCTGTAGTGAAGAGGTACAAAGCAATAAAGCTTATTTTTGTTCTTGAAGTCAAGGACTACAAGTCTGAATTTCCACAAAAAGCTGAGATATGAAGCAAAGAAATTGTTAGGGATTTTTTATAAAGAATAGGAAGACATTTCAAAGTCAAAGGGGAATTTAAGCTGTCCAGGTGGCATTACAAAAATTGGAGCTGGGCCAGCATGCAAGGGCTGACTTTTACAAAGTTTTACTCCTTGAGAGGAATGTCATCTCTTGTATGTATTCCCTGAGTTCTTGTTTGGCTCTTTTTGGTCATCAAGATCTCATTGGGAATTTATTCTCCAAATAAAAGGAACTTTTTCTGTGAATCACTACTATAAACCCATGTAACACCTTTGCTATTGCGGAATGTATTCCATTCACATAATTTTGACAATTTCTCTACTACAGGACTTGAAATCAAAGATGTCAAGTGTGAATTTAGAAGTCTTGAAGAATAGAAGAAATATAGGGGTTGTCTTCATTATAAAGAAGACTGAAAACAGGTTTGCAGAAAGCTTAAATCCTTATGATGTTCTCTAGAGTGACTGTGGTTCTGTAAATTATTATCCTGCTGTATTTGTTGATGACCTGAGATGGGAAGCCAAGTGTGTATTTCCTGTTGTATCTTCTACCAATAGACCTGATGTTCATTCTTATTGTAACAAAAGACCATCATCCATCAACCTGCGCAGTCCTAGGGGGAAAAACTTGCTCTTTGAAGAATGCTAGGATCAATCTTCAAAGACTTTCAGAGTGTGTACAGATTTTTACTTAGATCAGGGATTTGTAAATGTAGAATTAAACTACAGATCATCTCAAACATTTGCGTTTGCAGTAACTTTTGTCAAGATTAAGCTGTCAGCTATAGTTTTGTCCAGAGCTTTGAAAGCAAGTGTTATAGATCTTATTTGCTTTCTGCAACTTCTTCCCCCACCCACCCCCCAGAATGCATGGCAATTATGATAACTACATCATGTACTTACTCTGAAGAGTGCATATAAATTTAAATACATATAAATTTAAAGAGAGGTAAGGATGTGCTTGAACTGCTAGTTACATCTTGACAAAGAATCAGGACAGTTTAACAGGTAAATTCTGATCTAGCATCACTGTATATGAATGGTAAAGTGATATTTANATTTAACAGGTAAATTCTGATCTAACATCACTGTGAGACTACTGCCACAATATGAATGGTAAAGTGATATTTAAGGAGTTGCGACCCATGTTGTGTATCTTGCCTCATGCAGTAGTGAATTCCAGTCTTTTTCCACTTGTGGACCACCTAGTGATTTCTTGTATTACAAATTTAAATCTACTACTAATGGGCTTTCTTTTCTTTGTTACAAATTGCAGATGGTTTGTAAATGCTGCAAAGCCCCTGCCACAGACCATAAGATCAAAACCTCAGTTTTTTGCAAACATCTGTTGGATGGATAGGAACATTAAACAGCTGTTTGTGTGAGCTAGTGCAGCATTAATGGATTCATAAACAAAGGAGGGAATCAGTAAGTAAATTTTCACTCAACTTTTTCCAGTTAAACTGGTAAGCTTCATTATCATTCCATTGATTCTCTCTACCCAGTATCATCTACAGTGCATCTTTCTAAGTTCTGTTTCCTTAGACCATTTCAAAGATGTTAAGTGGTCTGAAATGTCTCTTTGATGCTTCAAATGTTGAGTAAGCTTTCCACTAAAAAAGATGACACTGTGTTGCATGGTTTTATGGTAGGAATGAGTTTTGATGTTTAACTTTGCAAGAGTTACGCTTTATAGCTCTGTGCACAAACATTTGCTTACAACTTTAGTTGTCTGTTCTTCAGCTCTTGTTGAAGAATATTGCAAGGTTACTTTCTATTGTGGTGAAGTTAAAAAAAGATCATGCAGTGCTTGTGGTGGAAGTTTATTTCAAGGTTTTATACTCATTGGACTTTCAAAATGAGTACACTTCTAATTGCAAGGTATGGGCTTCCAGGTCTTTTATCTCACTCCTCTTGAGAGAGCTTAAGGTCTAGTGATTTTAACAAATTTCTATATGAACTTTGTTCTATGCAATTCTGTGTTTAAGTCTGTGGTGTATATTTGCCTTAGAAAACAAAGTAGGAGACATTTAATACAAGTCATCATACTCTAATAGTTATTAATGAATAGAAACTTTAAAATATTACAAGAGAGTCTTGAATTTCTTTCCAACAATACAAAACAGGATCAGAAAGAGAATATAAGGAGTAGAGCAGAGTAGGGAGAAAAGCAAAAGTGGATGAACTGAATGAGACTGTGTACAGTAGGGATACATGGAAGCTGTAATTAGGAAACTGCATGTGGACCAACAGCTCCCAGTTAACAAAAGGAAGATTTGTAATTTAGTTGTAAATGATAACTGAGATTTTTTGCAAAAAAAGTAGAGTACAAAAGACAGAAGAGAGTAAGTCTGAAAAACTACTGACAAATTGTCATTTGGCTGCTCTGAAACAGAACATTGGCAAGAATGAGAGACAGAAAGGTCAGAGAAAAAATAATTTGAACTGGCTATTTATAGCCACTACTGCATATCTCCTAGGTGTTTCAGCATATGAAAATTCAGATTAAACCTGGAGAAGTTAATGTAGGTAAGAAAGGTCAGGGAGATAGTCATCACTGAATGGCATTAACTGGATCACTGTGGAGCTGTTGGGGTGGGAAAACCATTTCTGTATATGGAACAAATAGCTGTAGGAAACATTAGTCTTGCCTCATGCGTATTTTGAAGATGTAAGAGGAAAATGTTGTAGGCTCACACCTTGTTTGCAGAAGACAACTACTGGAAAGTCAGTGTTCCCATGCAGATTGTGACCCTGAAAAAATCCTAGCTTTATTCTCTGAGTTAAGGGCACAAAATCTGCAATGATTATAGATGAAAAATGTTCATTGAAGGTATGACTAGAAGTTATACATTAATGAGCAAAGCAAATCAACCTTCTCGTTGTTCTCAGAGGGTAAAATGTTGCCCAGGGAGGTTGTGGATGCCCCCTCTCTGGAGGTGTTCCAGACCAGGCTGGACAGGGCACTGGGCAGCCTGGTCTAGTGGGAGGTGTCCCTGCCTATGGCAGGGGGGTTGGAACTCGATGATCTTTAAGGTCCCTTCCAACCCAAACTATTCTATGATTCTATAAGTATCAGCTTGGGTGAAGATAGTCAGACCTCAGAGATCTAATATAGCCCCTCTGTGTGAAAGGCTGCTGCCTTTGCCTAGCTCTGGCCACTTGGCAGCGCAATTACTTTCTTCAGGTGGGTGAGCTAGAAATGGTTCCGAACTCTAAGAGGTTGGCTGTGCATGCTTGAATCAAGTTGTCTTTCTTTGTCATTGGAGTGATTCCACATTGTTTTGACCATTGCTCAGAGTCACTGAACTTTAAAACAGCATTGCTGTGCTGAGCTCTCCTGACTAATGAGCTTGTCTGCCTCTACGAGGTTCCAAACTCATTGCTATTCATTGCAACAAAAAGCTTATTTAAGCTGTCTCCTCCCTGCCCGCCTCTGTGCTAGCACTAAACTGTGCAGTCTTACAAGTGGAATTAGAGTCCTCACTGGACATTTCTGTTACAGCTGCAAGTACCATCACATGTTCATTGACAGGCACTCTTTGAAGGGAATAGTTCTGTACCCATTATTGTGGACTTTTGACATCCTAATTACCTGCAAGCAATTCGGGTCAAAGACCTCATGTTAGAGTTCTTCCTTTTCAATTGATCTCTCAGCATTTAAGAACAGTAATAAGAGCTTAACTAGAAAATCTCACTAAAATTTAGAAATAACAGTCACTCTTTTCATGGCCATTAGTTAGGATTTCCATTAGTCTCCACACTGTCTGACTGTGGTCACCTTGCTGTCAGAGATGCGAAAAAGAAACAAAGAGGAGGCAAACATTTATTCTTTAGCCATCCATTCTGTGAAAGGTTTGAGGAGTCAATAAACCAAACTGTTGAACCAAAGTACTAGCTTGTGTCATTGGTGATATGGCTGGATGTGAGTTAATTCAAATAATTCAAGGATTTTCTAGTGCTAAAAATCTATTTTATAAATTTAGCAAATACATAAATTCAAATGATCATCCTTGAACTTTCACTCTATTTCATTGATTGGAGGCTAATGTGATTTTTTTAAATGAAAGAACACACTTCTGAGCTGTCATCTGTTGGTATCACATGAATTTATTTTTAATATATCCTAAGTAACCCCCTGTAACTTTATTGAATTCTCTCTTTAATATTGTTTGGTTTATGAAAAACCTTCCATCTGAAGTGATAAAGCCTTGGAGCAAATTCAGATTAGTTTAACTAATTGAGTTTAATGGAGTTAGATTAGCAGCTAGTATAAGGCACTTTTTATTTCATCTATGCCACTAGCAATAACTCTGGAGACAATAAGCAAAGTAGAAATCAAAGATATAATTCAATGTATTATCTAGACTTATCTGATTGCCTTTAATTATCTTTCCAGTTTCCTAGTTCAGGAATCTTTTGCCATTAACCAGTGAGATAGAATTTTCTGCTGTATGAAATACTGCCAATTTGTTGATTCACCAACCTAATTCAGCACAATTTTGGTTTATTTTGTGGTGATTGGCTGATTTGGACATGGATTTTTACATGCCTCTTGATATCTGAATGCTATAATAGATCATGCCTGAGAGCTACTGAAACAAAGGCAACAATGGCCATAATTCATCCTTCCATTTTGAATCTTGTTCTTCTAAGCCATTGGAGAGCTATTGAATTATGAAGATCTAAATAACAAAACAAGTAGAAAACTGTTAATTAAGTGAAAGGTATTTTCACTCTCATTCCTCATTCTCATTATGTAACGTAATAACTGCTGGAGTTTAAAGCGGAAATCAAAGTACCTACCAGTAGCTGGATATTAAGCTGAGTTTTTAGTTCTCTTGTTTTAGCCTCTGCAAATTTAAAAATTCAGTGTTGGGAAGAAGTATCTTACCTTTAGGGGCTAAATTCAAATCAACCAGGCAAATAATCATTGAAGATGTTCTGTTCATGACAGTCATGACAGTCCTTGAATATTTAAAGCACAGAAAGGGTAAGTCAAAAATATCACTTTTCTCTTTTGAAAAATGTCACATTAAAGATAAAGAAATTTGAGGAAGGGTCTGTCAGGAGATGCTGTTAGTATTTTTACTTCAGGATGATCCTTCACAAAGTGAAAAATTGAAAGAGAGAATGAGAAGAAACCTAACAGCTGCATTAAATCAAAAGGTAGCTTTAGGGTGGTGTGCTGGGATATCTTTCTCTTTTCACAACAAAATTTGAGAGTTTTTTTTTTCCCCCCAGTGTGAAATCAAAGTTTCTACATCACTATGTTCCTGAAAGTACCTAGAAAGGTTTTTTTCCTTACTTAGCAAAATACCCTTATTTATAAGTAATCCTCTTTAGATTAGAATTCTGACAACTATAAGTATTAAAACCACAGAAAGTTTTATTTCTTTGTGGATGAAAGCAATCAAAATTGCAATAGCTTATGAGACCTGAAACTCTGCTAAGGGCAAATATATCATGAAAGGGTTACTATGTATTTGAGGCAAAGTAATATTTTTAATGGTTTACAAAAGGAATTTGAATTTTTTTTTTCTCACTAAGGAGAACTGCCTAGGAAGGAATGATTTCTACTCTTCCTGTTTTTCTATTGCTGTATGCTTAAGCTGTGTTAAAATCATGTTAAAATTTGCAGATAAGGCCTTCTGCATGGGACCCAGTGTTCCTCACACCTGTGAACTTACTGAGGAAAACACCAATCTTATAGAATCATAGAATCATAGAATAGTTTGGGTTGGAAGGGACCTCAAAGATCATTGAGTTCCAACTCCCCTGCCATAGGCAGGGACACCTCCCACTAGATCAGTCTGCTCAGTGCCTTGTCCAGNTGCACCACTTGTTGCTCTTTTGTGAGATGCCACATGCGGATGTTAATGGCCCAATCAGCCCAGCATTTGTTCATGTGAATGAAAGCAGGAGATGTGGTTTTGGGAGACATCAGTGAACTTGTACATATGGAGAGAGAGAACCTCTCCAACAAGACCGTGGGAGTAATGGGTATTATCACATGTAATTCTTGTCAAAACTGATTTAGAAAAAACAGACAATAATTGAGATAAATAACTATGCTCCATTGCATCTCTTCCTCCCCGCCTTCCCTCCCAGCACTATGGGGACATACAAATGTGCTTTTGCTTTTATTAGTGTTGGCTCTTTGTCAAGGTTACCATGACTTGACTTTCTGATACTGCATTGTAAAGCTCTGGAATACATGACATGACTTCTAGAGCTTCTCTTAGAAGCACACAGTAAATGACTGGAAGCACTTGAAGGCATTTCAATAAATGCAGTCATTTGTGTGACTTGGAGTTCATGGGATTGTAATGAGAAGCTAATTTCTTCAGGCAGCAGGTGGAAACTGTATAGCAAGTGAGAATGTTCAAAACTGAAAAATTTGTTTTCTTGGAGAAGTTTTAAGAGAGCTTGTTTTTTATAAAGGATCTCCTGCAATGTCACTTCATCAATATTATGAGACTTTTCTTAGAAATGCCTGAATGAACCCAGGAGATCATAACTGCTGGCATCTGAGAAGTCATCTCTTAATGCAGGCTCTAGGCTGGTTACCGTGGTCAGTTTGTGCCATGGGGGGATGTAGGCAAATGGAATCGAGCTTCCCATTTTGCTTATTTCCTGAAGTGGGATTCCCTTGTAGAGAGAAACTCAGGGTTACAGGCAACCTTTTTCCCTGAAGAGAAGTGGTTCTGAAGTGGCTCTGCAAACATGTTCCCAGTCAGAATTTCTGAGGACTGGTTTGAATAGCTAAGAATCCAAAAGCATGTGATGGAAACCAAGATAAGTTTCTGAAGAGGAAATTTTCAGGATCTTCTTCAAAAGGAAGGTGTAAAGATTCATCCACCAGAATGACCTGATTTGGAGAAAATTCAGCTGGCTTGTCAGCAATGTCACATCTGGCCTCTGACTCAGGAATGCTTGTGTGTTTTAAGAAAAGGAGCTTTGGAAATGAGAGTCTATCTATGATGTGTTCATTTTTGCATTTAAAGTAATCTGGAAAAGAAGCAGGTTCATTTTGATACATATTACTATTTAGAGCACATGGGGAAACTATCTGTTATTTCTTGTCAGGAGCTGTTCAGAGGTTCTTGGCCTCTTTGGAGGCCCATACGGCTTGTGAGCTGGGCATTCACCACTGCCATCCACACCTCCCAGCATGTTAGCCAAACACAGGTTTGTCCTCAGGTCTGGAGATGATATCAGTTTTCAAACCAAACCTATTACAAAATCACTTTGGCAACAAACTTTATTTTTTATGTCATAATTACCTTAAAGCTTCATTACAGCAGACACCTGCTACTTGCCAGCATATTTAAGGTTGCAAAACAGTTTCCATAGCAACACCTGTCCCTGCACACCATCATTTTATAGGGCATTTCCCTATTGGCTAAAAAAAAAAATCCACAATTGCTTTCTGTTCAAGGTTTAATTTTCCTATCGATCAATTATGAATTAATCTATGGTGAAAAATTCTATTATTTCTTATGAGAAAAAAAATATCCCCATTTTCTTCTGAAAAAGCTATTTCAAAAATAGACAGGCTGAGGACTACCAGTATTATTTGGTCTGGAAGATAAGTTTGGTTGTGATTTATTTTGAATTAAATTAAAATAATACTATGGGGTATGAGGTAGAAATCTGTTTTTGATCACCTAGTTGTATTGCTGTTTGTCCTTTTACTTAACTTGCTTGCCAGTTTTGTTTACCTAAATATTTTTAAAAGAAATATATTCCTATCATAAAAATGAGCTTTTTAGGCATATACTGTCCAAATAGTAGAACAGATCCAGTGTTTTCAGATTGTATCCCTTTCATATTAATTATGTGTAATATTTTTAGAGTTAGTTGGAGCTACAGCCATGCTGGGAGATTCAGAGACACTAGCTTTGGATTTATGTGCTGTGACAGGAATCAGGCCCAGGATCTTCTGCTTTAAATCTTTTTAACTTAAAACCAGTAAACTGATTTTCCTCAGACTTAAATTTCTACAGATTCCTGAAGAAAATCTGCAAAGCAAAATTTGAAGAAAAATACCATCTTGGTTCTGAAAGTATTTGTGTTTAACAAAATTAATTATAAACTGATACAACTGATACTGTTTCTGATGTCATTCTATCGATGTTCAACCATTGTCTCAACTTTATAATTTTTGGATTTGTTCAATTTCTCAGGCTTCATGAAAACTCTTCCTATTGTTTTTTTGGTATGTTCTGCTTTTGAAAGAAGTTACAAGTTACATCAGATACAGCAGCAAATGAAAGTTATGCCGAGTTACAAAACCAAAAAGAAACATATATCTATATATGTGTTATATATCTATATATCTATAAAGCTGGTTATGAAAGAGAGGCTTTATTCAGGAAGAAAAGAGCAAACTCAAGACTTAAAAAAAAAGTATATTTGAAGTTCAAGTTCTGAGCTAAGCACAAGAAGTCATGCAAATAAGGAAAAGGTGAAGAAATGGAGTCCTTTGAAAGAGAAACTATCTTATCTTAGAATCAGGAGGGAATTTAATGAACTATTTAATATATGCTTTCTTTCAAGCTTATTAAATAGGCCTTCTCAGTTTCTAAACTTTCACTGGAAAAAGTTCCAGCTGTTGTTAAAACTATTTTTTCTGTTTATAGTGTTGTAGTTCAGCTTAGAAATGGTAGAGGCAATGTCATGTGGTCGAGAGCTCACCAGAATGGGTCTATTGTATGGAATGCTGTGTTTTGATATCTATGTAGTGCAGGACTTGCTAATTAGATCTATGGACTTAGACTAGAAAGAAATATTCAGAAATAGCAGCTGAATTTTAGAAAAAGCAGATTATTTTGATTCATAAAATATTATGTGTTATCAGCAAACTTTGCTTGTGTGTGGCCCAGATGGCAACACACTTCTCTTATCAATGAGGCAGGAACAGAGAATCATAGAATCATAGAATAGTTTGGGNTCTATGGACTTAGACTAGAAAGAAATATTCAGAAATAGCAGCTGAATTTTAGAAAAAGCAGATTATTTTGATTCATAAAATATTATCAGCAAACTTTGCTTGTGTGTGGCCCAGATGGCAACACAAGGATCTTATCAATGAGGCAGGAACACAGGTAAGGTGTTATTTAAACTGAAAATGCACTGTGCTCATCTAGGCTTCTGGAAAACAATTTGATCTTCCTGAGATAACAATTGTCTATGTACTGGTATGTGTAATTGCAATTAACCAAACAATTCACTAGAAATGTATGTAATTATTCCTTTTCATCTTATGTCTGCAGAATGTTTCTGATTTTGTTTGAACTGTCCTGTAGTTTAACTGTGTGCAATGCAAAGTAAGGTACTTGCCTTTTGGATTGAATTGACAAGTCATTTCCTCTAAACATAGAAACAATGGATATAA
>VZTY01010078.1:0-12270 GCA_013400935.1 Turnix velox
TTTTTTTTTTTCAATATTTACACCTCAGCTTTGTTGTTTTCTCAATACCTGAGCTCCTAGTTTGGAGAGGTATTTATTCCTTAAACTAAAATCATCAGCTTTTGGCTGCAATTTAGCCAAGTCATCTTCATTTTGGCGTCTCAGTCTCTCCTCTTCTTCCACTCTGGAAAAAGAAAATTGATTTTTGAGACACTTGGCACCCCAGGAAGGCAAACTCAAGCAACTTCACCCTGCACACAAGTTTTATTAAAAATAACTAAAAACACCTTGTAAATGTTTAAAGATAAATACAGGATAAAAGGTTAGGATGGCTCTGGTTCAATGCAAAGAAAGAGAGAGGCTTATTTTCTGCAGTTTCCTTTTATTTTGGGTTGTAAGATTTGAGTAGAAAGATAAACCTTTGGATTCTCCCAAATTACAAACAATTCCTAACTCTTGATTGTGCAAATTTCCTTAAAGACCACAATAGAAAATAACCAATAATGTCAAAAATTCAGATAAAAGACTGCTCAGCAGTCTTCAGAATCAACACCAGTCTCCTACAAAAAATAAAACAGTTAATATTTGACCTGGGTGCTGTCACTCCTCAATGCAAATCTTAAATAGAACCCAACAGAGCTCTAAATAGACTTGGATTAAAAGAGTGGTTTGCATTAAGGCAGGGATAAAGTACCTGTGACCCGTTTCTAAACTCTGGAAGGCACCAAAAAACACTTTATCACAGAAAAAAGAAAACACCATTGCACTAAGAAACCTCCACCCCCACATTTGCACCTAGAAGATGCTTGATCCTCATCTTTATCTCAAGATGAACACATCTCTCTAGGGTTGCAGAGCACCCTTCTCCAAGCAGCAGACCTGAAAATGCTGTAAATCCCTCCTGTTCAAACCAAGAGGTGATTTGATATTAGTCAAAAGCATAAAAAAATCAGCTATTTCCTGTAAAAAAAAAAAAAACCCAGTGTATTAGTTTTTTTTGCCAAAGAACTAGGGTGTAGGGCTGACACCAAAGTAAACACTAACACAGCTCTTCCAGTTGACATGGTGCTGCTCATCAATGGCTCTCCCCACTTCTGGATGGGTTTTTTGCTAGTTCAAATTTCTTTTCTGCAAGAAATATTGTAATAAAAATTACTGACAAGGTTGATCCCAGACACTGCAACCATCCCAAACACAGTCCCACACACCCTGTCTGCAAAGCAGCTCTGTTTGGACACAATTTCTCTCCTCCCAGGTAGGAGGGGGATAATGGGGGAATTTTTTATTTTATTTGAGTTAAAATCTGGTTGTGACCTTTTGGCTCAAGGAGGAGACCCATGGAAACCAAACCAAGTCCATCACATCCACTGAGGTTTCAGTTCCCTTTGAGTTTTCCTCTAGAGTTGCAAAGAGGCCACAAAATAGGGCAAAAAAACCAAATTAAGTCAAAGCCCATGAGTCATCTGGCCAGATTGGTGGGTGTTTTTCTTTATTTTGCTGCTTTTTCCCCCAGAATTATCACCATACATTCAGTTCCACTGCCCAGATTTAGAAGACGTCCAGGAAAATAATTTCTAAGAAATGTCTTGTTAGAAAACTTATTATCTGCAGTGATATAAGATGTTAAACTACAGATGATATATATTTCACTATTTAAAATTAAAGAACTGCAGCAACACTAGAGGAAAATGAAAGCCAGGTGTAAAGAGACTCACTGAGCTGAGTTAGGTCAGAAGAGAAAGAATTGGACAAGGAAAAATCAGCTTGAATTCTGCAGATGTTGTACCTTGAAAGCTGTGACCTGCCTTTCTCTCACATCTGAGATGTTAAAAACCATAATTTGAGTCATAAAATCCATGTACTCCACCCTCTCCAGCAGTTCTCCATCACAACCTCACCAAAATAAACCCAGACCACAGGAGCAGCACCTCAGAGGTTCATTCTACCCAGAATCAAAACCATTTGCTTTAAATATAGTACAAAAAAAATGACCCAACTCATTAAACAAAACTTAATCCTTGGTATTAATTCTCCAAGCCACAGATGTTTTTAATCAGCTTGCAATAACTAGAACCAGAAGAAGGTCACACAGTTTTCTGGGTGCTGAGACACTACCAGAAGCAGCATCTTCAGCAAAGCCATCCTAACAAAACTCAAGCCTGCTTGGAAAAAAAAAAAAAACAAAACAAAACTTTTCTACACATCTAATTAAGGTTGGAGAAGCTGGAGAGGAAATTTCCTGCTTGTTTTCTAAAATAACATTCTTAAAAAGAGCATGTGGTTCCAGCAGTTAGGGCTGTGCATGACCCTTCCCTAATCACCAATCCTTCATCAAGCCCAGGGAAGAGAAATTTTTTAAATTATTATTCTCAGGAGTGTCACTGTCCTTATTTTCTGCAGGGTGGAAAGCAGGGCTTGCCAACCTCTCACTGTAAACTGACAAAACTCTTATTTCAATAATTTCCTGCCCAAAGCCCACCTCAGTGTTCTGTTTCTTTCTAAAAGGAGGGGGTTCCCCATCAGCAGAATACCCTCCTGCTCTCTAAAAGTGGAAAATTTTTACTATAAATGATATTTCTGGCACAGATGGAGCCACAAGTTGGGTTCCACATCACCACTGAACCCACGATCAAGCCACAGCTTTCACTGACAAGCTGAAAGGAACCTTCTAGACAGGACTAAAAGAGAAGCCACCAGAAATGAAGGGACTGGAGAGAATTTTATTCTCAAAACAGAAGAAGTTTTTAATGCCCACCTGCCATTAAAGCCCAGGTAAGGTTTGCTGCAGACTAAATTAGGTGTGCTCCACTTCAACTAAGCATATTTTAAAATAAAGAATGCATTTTTTAAACACATTCCAGTTCCACTCAGCTGGAAGGCTCCCAAAATAAAGAAAAATAGTAGGAAAAAAAGTACCAAAAAGGAGACTTGGTTAATTGCTACTTCCTCTAATTAGTAATTCCCAGGATTCAGGAATGTGAAGGACTATGAGTAGCAAGAAAAAAAATTAATTCAAAGTGGCAGAGATGTAGGAGAGGCTGAATTCAGACAGAAAACCACTTCATTAGGACACTGATCTTTATACTTACTCATTTGCAGCTACTTTTTGCAGTTTTTCCCTTTTCTTTGCAGACCAGTTGAGATCACCCCCTATAAGAGAAGTAAAACACACTTTGAACCCCACCAGCACTAAAGAGCTCAGCCTGATGGCTTCAAAAATCACAATTTTTTTTTTCTTTTTTTGAGAAAAATCAGGAGAAGCTGAGGATGATTCCTTACCTGTGAGGTGATTCACAAAATACAGCATGACCACAGCTATCAGGGACACTAAAGAAAATAAAAAAAGAACAGTTTTAGCTGATAATAAATTCCCAGCGATGGGAGAAGAACAGCAATAACACACAACCAAGATTTGTCATGATGGTTGTAACCAAATAAAGATTTTTCTATCACTACATCTGAAAACTCAGAAAAGGCTGCTTTAGTTACACCTAAATATCTACATATTCCTTGTAAAACACAACATTTACAAGTATAATTCACCTACTTTTTGTTTTCACATTTATTTTTTTTATAAAATACTGAAATTGCTTCATCTAAACTGCTTCTAGAAGCCCCCAAAGTTGTGATTAACTGCCCTAACTGAAATTTTAAATTGTAAGCAAGAAGCTATTGCTGTTTTAAAGGAAATAATAATTTTTAAAAAGTCTAATAAAACTTGCTGGATGTACAGAATCCCTTTACCAGGGGTTTGAGTACTTACAACAAACACAAGCACTGAAGAAAACCTCAAGAAACAAATATCCTCTGGTGTCCAGGATCATCCCAGCTGCAATAGCAATAATGGCCAGGCCAAGGTTCTGGATGGACTGCATGCTGACACAGAAATAAAGGGTTAACACTCTGCACAAGTTTATTTTTAAAAGGATTACTTAAGAAACAATAAAATTAACTTCTCCACACTTGTTGTGACACAGGAAAGACTCCCCACTCTGCTTTTTTAAAGCAGTTTCTGCTCTGAGAGACACCCAGCCTGAAACTTCACCAAACTTCCTGCTGGGCTGAGCTTAGAGGAAGTAAAAAACACCAATTTCTTGATGTTTTTTAGTTGAGGGGTATGAGGACACAGTCCTACAGCAGAGACACACACAGAGGTGAGGACTTACAAGCCATAAGCAGTTCCCAGCTGGTGCTCTGGAACAACAAAGGCCACCATGGGCCACAGGGCACAGGCCAGCAAGGAGTAAGCCAGTCCAAGCAAGCACTGGTGGAATGAAAGTAAGAAAAATGTTGTTAGATGAGAGCTATTTCTGCTGGGAAGTTGTAATAAGTTAATATTTTAGTTTTTTCCCCTTTTCTCAACAGAAGAAGAAGAAAAAAAAACACAGGAAAAGCTAAAGGTTGTGCAATAGTGCTCAAATTAATATCCGTATTTAAGAAAAAGTTTTTCCAGGAGTTATCCACAAACTAAACCCTAATTAGCATCAAGATCCTGCCCTGAATACCCAAAAGAAGAGGAGATAAACACTGCAATTCACTAGAAAGACACCTGGAATACACAGACTGGTTTTTAATCCCCAAAAACACTGTTGTACATCTTCATTCAACAGCAATCTTTTTGGATATCTACCCCAGGAAGGGAAAACAGTAAGAAATTGATAAGATATTCACCACAGAGAGTTTAATTAATAGCAATAAGCTTCAGAATGGTACCAAAATAATAAGTTTTAGGAGCAAAGTGAGCATCTATAGCATAACCATTTAGGAATAGTGCAAGAAGAGCCCATGAAGCATGAGAGCAACATCCAGCTGCAGATGGGACAAGGAATTGCCACTCCACACATCCTCTGCTCCTTCCTAAAATGATGAACACCCTCTTGCACTAAAAAGTGGAGGAATTACTACTGGAGACTGCAGCACCAGGCTGTCCCACCTCCAAAACTGCTGCCTTCCTCCCCAAAAAACACCCAAAGCACAGAGAGAATGAGTTACCATTGCTATCCAGGGGTTCCAGAAGGTAAAAGCCAACATGATGTGAGAAGCAAGAGTGGTCACTACAGCACACAAAACCCAGATGATGTTCTTGCCCACTTTATCCACCAGCAGCCCAAAGACTGGGGACATGGGTGCTGAGATGATGTAGACAATGCTGCAAGAGAAGAGAAACAGGAGATCTGGATGCTGTCTCCAGATAAAACATCACCCCCATCCATAACCTGTGAGGCCATAAATTAAAAAGATAAATAATTCATTCCCCCTGCAAACAACAGACTCCAGAAATCAAAATTTCCAAAAGCCATGAAGGCAACACAACAATTAATATCCAAAGATCCAGCAATTGTTTTCTTGTTGTCAAAATTCATCTCTTTAGGGTTTTTTTCCCCATTACAAATACATCTTCAAACCAGGAAATTGTAGTGGATTCAGTTAAACTCATTCTACTACTCAGAAGGGAATCACCAAATACCAAAACCCTTCAGACAGACCCTTTTCTTTCCTTGATGGGAACAATTAGGATATTTTTATTTTTAAAAAATACCCCCCACACCCCAAAATGTTTCTTAGGCCCTGTGAAATCTGTCCACCACTTGCAACAGGAGATCCCAAATCTCCTTCCACATGGTCAGAACCCAAAGATACAAACACTCTCAGAGTATAGATGTACCTGTTGATGGCACTTGCTTCTTGAGAGGAGAATTTGAACTTCTCAATAAAGAAAACCCTAAAGGGGAGAAAACAACATAAGATACACAAGAAAAATGAAGCTGTACAAAGACAAGACACAAGCTATATAACTGGAAAGCTTACCTATATAGTTTAAACCTCAACATTCCATCACAGATCCTCATTTAGGAGCTTGCCACCAAGCTCCACTCCAATTTTTGGCCAAACCACACCTTTGGGACATTTGTAGCCCAATAATGGACCATTAGCAATAAACACACCCTAAAGGAATGTTTAGAATATGTTGTACAGACCAAAAATGAAGAGGCAGCTGCTCATCTCAGGCTTTTCCAGCTTGTTCAACAAAAATACATGCATTAAGGTGAAGAGGTGGCTTTCCAGATCAATTTAAACCCTCCTGACTGTGGGATTTGACAGAATTGTGTGGCTCAGAAGCAGAAAATACATATTAATAGCATGAGTATTTCTAGTTTTCACCTCACACACAGCAAAATCAGCACAACAGGAGAGCTTCAGGGCAAATAACTACATTTAAGCCCCAACCTCACACTCAAGAGAAGAAATAAAGCACAAGTGCCACCATCAAAGCCATGGAAGAAATGACAAACCTCAGCACAGACCAGCCAGGAGACAATCTGGACTTTTAAGTATCAACCTGCAACTCTCCCCATGTAAAGAGCCAGTTAAGACCACAGGGAAATTCAATAAATCCCATAAGAGAGTGAGACCTACTTGCCAAGCCCAATGAAAGGAAAAACAGCTGCATAGTAACAGACACAGATGACAAAGATGAGCCACAAGGACAAGGAGAAGTCCTTCACATCAGTCAGCTTGATCACTTCACCTAAAACAGGACAAAAATAAAGAGTGTTTCAAGTCAACATCAGCATATCTGAATTGTGGGAGTCAGTGAGTGACTACTACTGCTTGAATTCACACCACTACACTCTATTGTTTAAAATTCAGAGTGAGACAGGGTTAAAAACTCTGATGAGATCCAAACTGGAGTTACTGGGTCCAGTTCCACAGCCCTCAACAGAAGAGGGACATTGAGATATTGTCCTTCTTGGCCACAAGGGCACATTGGTGGCTCATGGTCATCTTTCTGTTCACCAAGACCCTCAGGTCCCTCTCTAACAGCTCAGTCCCCAGCTTATACTGACACATGGGGTTGTTCTTGCCCATATGCAAGACCTTACACTTGCCCTTGCACCATATAAATTCCCACAGTGGTGACCTTGGGTGGCTTTTGTTTGGGCTTCCTGCACAAAATAGGATATGGGATGGAAGGACTAGGAATAATGGATGTAAATAGAAAGANCCAACCCAAACCATTCTGTAATAATCTACAAGTCCTAAATCAATGTGACAAAGTGAAAAGCAAATTGTCTCTCCCACATGAAGCTGGATGTGCAAGATCTCCCCAGCCTCTGAAAAATATTACTCATCAGAATCAAACAGAAAGCACCATTTCAAGGTCTGAAGGCTATTATTACATCCTCTTACTCAGACCTGAAATTTTTTTCTTATTTTTAAATGTCCCAAAATAAAAAAAAAAAAATGGGGAAAACTCGAGGTGTTCCACACTGCTGGAGAGGAGCTGCATGTTTTTGCAGCCCTTTAAAGGAAGGAAGAACAATTCTAGCAAGAAAGTACAAATAATAAAGGCACAGGTCAACCTCATGGGGCTTTCCACGTGCTTCTTAAAGCAAATGATAGTGTAAAGCAACTTCTGAAACAGCAAAACTTCCCATTGATATAAAAATGAACTAAAAGTTACAATTAAACTCCCAGGCTTTTCCAGCAGATTCAACATCAAACATGCATTAGGCTCAAAAGATTCCTTTCCAGCTCTATCCAAAACCCCACCTGACTGTGTGATTACATGGAGTTGCGTGGCTCTGAAGCAGAAAATACCTATAACATAAATACTTCTAGTTTCCACCTAAACTAAAGTTATAATTGTGAAAAAGATGTCAAGGAGCAGCCACTGAATTATACAAAGGCAGATAGACACAGTGCAGAGCATGGCTAGAAGCCCAAAAACAGGCTCAGCCACATCACTCACCTGTTTTCCCCTGCTCTTTGCAGAGCAGCTTCTGTGCCCTCCTGTCCAGATAAGCCAGGATTAAAGCACAGGTCAGGGAGAAGAGACAGGTCACTCCACCTGCAAGGAGGCAAAATGCCACAGGTTCAGCTGTTTCAAGTAGGAATTTGGCTTTTAAGAACAGCCAGGGGATGTCTGGCTTTGCTTATCTTACTCAAAGCAAATTTAACACCAGCTTGGCTTCAGCATGAGAGTCAACAGCTTAGAGAACACCAGGAAAACACTGAAAATTTGACATATGAGGGACACCTGCCTTGAACTAAAGTACAAATATGTTGCTACATTGGTTTTAATTAAAAATCATCATCATTGCCACTCAGTACAGCTCCTTATCTCTAGCTTGTAACAACAGAAACAAAGCCAGGACCTTAACACCCACAGCTCTGAAAGAAAGGAAAATACCAAAAAAAACCAGTTGGAATTTCACTTTTACCCCCCAGATAACAATCAAATTCTGATGTGGTACCTTTTAGAAAGCTTCTCAAGTCTGGGCTTTGCTCAGAGTAGGTGAAATGTTTCATCACCATGAGAGATAAATTTTAATTTAGTAACCACAGAAATCACAGAGTGATTCTACAGAAAAATATCAGCCATGGATGCAAACACTACTGGAATTGCTTTTTCTATTTTAAAATATAATTGCCCTTCTTTCACATTAACAAAAAAACCCATTAATATGCACTCACACACTCTGCTCACATTCTTAACTCCAAAACAGAAAATGATATAAATTAAAAGAACTACTCACCAATCATGAGAGTCAACCCAAGAGTAGTGGGACCAGTAAAACCCAGAAGATCTTGGACCCTGGAGTATATCCATCCCATGATATTCATGTTCACTGTGCTCCCCTAGGCAAAAAAAGACTCATGTTAAGAAAATAATACATTTTAGTTTATACAGAGTGCAGAAATCTTTCAGTGGAGACAGCAGAAATATCATAAAATCACCACCAAACCCTGCATTAGCTCAGAACTGAAGTTGGAACAAACAAAACAACAGGAGGTCCCCAAAAAAACACTTTTTTCTCTCCTTCTCCCCCTAGAGAAGGGATCCATGGTTGCAATCTCACAGCCAACTGCAGCTCACCCGAGATGAGGCAACTGCTCATTAATTAGTTAATTAACAACAGACAGATCCAGCTGGAACCAGCAAACTCTTTCACCTGCACCAGTTTAACTGCTGCAGCTGCTGAAGAGGATTTTCACCAAGAGAAACACAACTCCAACCTCCTCACACTCCCACAAATTCAACTCTAGCAGCAATTTAACTGCTCCTGTCACATCAAATCAGCTCAGCTCTTATCAGAATCAGCAACAGGAACAAAGCAGCAGATAAGGAGGGGAGCTTTAAAATCAGACATCCCCATTTTTTACCTCTTCAGACCCTAAACCACAACTCCACTCAGTCCAGGCAACATCTGCTGATAAGCCAAGACTCATTTTCCACCCAAAATTTACACTAACACCACCTTCTTCAGAGGTTTGGCTTTAAGGAGCCTTATTAATCCATTTCCCTGTGTCTCCTTTGTCTGTTCACCACTTTTTTAAGATTTTAAATTAAAATTTCTCATCAATTTCCAACAAAAACTCCCTGGGGGGCATCAGAGCTGCTCTTTCCCCCCTGTATTGCTGCCAAGAAAAAAACCACACACCTTCCAAAGTCCAAATTAAAGGGGAAGAGTTTTAAACTTACAATTCTGGCCATGCTCAGCTGCAGCCCAAACACCAGGTTCAGCTCCTTGCCCTTGAACCAGCTGACAGCATAAGTGTTCTGTGCCACAGCCAAGGATTCCCCACCAATCCTAAAAAAAGGAGGAAAAAGCACAAAAAAGAAGACATTGTGTGCAAGAAGAAAGCAGCTGCTGGAAATACAAAGGTGACAGCACTTAAGAGCAATTTATCCACACACAGAGAGGGCAAATGCATAAAACTAAGGCTGGAGAGAGGGAAAACGTTCTTCCTGTGAAGGAAGAGGTTGTGGATGTCCCCTCAATTCCTGGAGGTGTTTAAGGCCAGGCTGGATGAGGCA
Source organism: Turnix velox (assembly GCA_013400935.1). Taxonomy (NCBI): domain Eukaryota; kingdom Metazoa; phylum Chordata; class Aves; order Charadriiformes; family Turnicidae; genus Turnix; species Turnix velox. The sequence goes on from VZTY01010078.1 coordinate 9,803, forward strand.
TTGAGCAACCTGGTGTGGTGGGAGGTGTCCCTGCCTATGGGAACGAGATGGTCTTGAAGGTCCCTTCCAACCCAAACCATTCTATGAATCTCTAAGTTCTCCTAGACTCCTGAAGGAACCTTAGTTATTCCTAAGATGCTGCCCTTCTCTTTTGAATTGTCTCTTTTAAGACTTTTATTCATAGAATCAGAAAATGCTTTGGATTGGAAGGGACATTTGGCCATTTTTAGAACTCAAAGGGCAGCAGCTTCTCATTTCTCTTCTACATTGAGGAGTCAGGAGGTGCCAGGAGGTCTCAAAAGAGAACAAATCCAGCCACCTTCCCTGGAATGAAAGTTTTCCAGCCTCAGCATCCACCCTCAGCCCAGGGATCAGTGTCTGACTCTCTCATGCTGCAGCTTGCAGATATAAGGCTAGATATAAGAAAGAAATTCTTTGCTGTGAGGAGGGTGAGACACTGGAAGAGGTTGCCCAGAGAGGCTGTGGATGCCCCCTCAATCCCTGGAGGTGTTTAAGGCCAGGCTAGATGAGGCACTGAGCAACCTGGTGTGGTGGGAGGTGCCCCTTGATGATCTTTGGGGTTCCTTCCAACCCAAACCACTCTATGATTCTATGCCTGGACTTTACAGATGCTCCAAAACTCAAGAGTTTTATCTCTGAACACAAAGATGGCAGCAGTGTCACAGGACACAGACAGCACAAAGCAAGCTCTTATGGACTTACCCAAAGATGAATCTGCCCACATCCATCAGCCAGAAAGTATTAAAAAGTGCTCCCAAAGCAAAAATCACCTGGCCAAGAAAAAAAAAAAAATACTCTTTTCTATTTTAAGTACACAACAAACTAGAATTCCCTCAAAAGAGAAGCAAAGATACTTTCTCTTCTCCCAGGCCAGCAGAAATAATTCACACTTTCTGCTCCCAGCTTTTTAACTTTGATCCTTCTGCCTCATTCATCACAACCTGCCCACCCTGAAACTCCTTCACCTTTCTATCATCATGCTCTACCAAAAACACATCAAATGGATATGACTTCTGATTCCTTCATGTTCTTATTCACTCACCTTTAAGGTCCCCCAGTCATCCCAGCTGTTCCCAAGCACCCCAATAAAATCTAAAGCTCTCCCCNAACTAGAATTCCCTCAAAAGAGAAGCAAAGATACTTTCTCTTCTCCCAGGCCAGCAGAAATAATTCACACTTTCTGCTCCCAGCTTTTTAACTTTGATCCTTCTGCCTCATTCATCACAACCTGCCCACCCTGAAACTCCTTCACCTTTCTATCATCATGCTCTACCAAAAACACATCAAATGGATATGACTTCTGATTCCTTCATGTTCTTATTCACTCACCTTTAAGGTCCCCCAGTCATCCCAGCTGTTCCCAAGCACCCCAATAAAATCTAAAGCTCTCCCCACCTCTGTATGCCCTCAGCTGATGGATATGACATCTAGTTCCTTCATGTTCTTATTCACTCACCTTTAAGGTCCCCCAGTCATCCCAGCTGTTCCCAAGCACCCCAATAAAATCTAAAGCTCTCCCAGCCCTGCCTGCCCTCAGTTGAAACATCCCTTTGAGCTGCTTTAGGGACTGGGGCTTCTTCCCCACTTCATCCTATAAAAACCCCAGAGACCTCCCCTTCTCCTTTGCACTCACCTGCCCCACACAAACAAAGATGCTGAATATTATAGTGCCCAACCTGTAAGAAAAATAAAATCAATTAATGCACAGATAAGGCTTTTTTTAACTATTAAAAAAACCTACAGCAAGGAAAGAAGGGGAGGCAGATCTGCAATAAAAGGTCTCCATAACAGCTTCAGCTTCTTTAAAGAGCAGTAATTCAAGATATTTGAATATCTCTTTGATATTCAAGGTATTTGAATATATTTAAATATCTCTTCAGTCAAGCCACGAAAGGGGGAAAGCTCATTTTAGGTAGTGTGAAAAACCAATCTGAAAGATCTTATTAAAAATCTCAAAAAAAATTATATTTTAAAGGCTGTAGTCCATGTGAAGTTTACTCTCTGTGGATCTGGAGTGAGCCCAACCTCACACTCACCGGATTCCAAAGACCCTGTCTATGAGAAAGCCCCCGAAGAAGCAAAGAACCACGTTGGGCCAGGAGTACCAGGCATAGAGAGCCATGAAGTGGGCTGTGTTCACCTTCATGTCCTGCGGAGAGCAGAGGAACACAGAGTGAGCAGCTCAGCAGAAACAAAAGCACAACAAGGGACCCAGACAGAACCTTCTGGACCTCCGAGACCCCTCCTTCGGTCTCCCCGAGGCCACTCACCCTCTGGACCTGTGTCTGCAGCGCCGCGGGGTTGTCGTAGCAGAAGTAGCTGCCTGAAACGACAAGGGGAGACTTCTCAGGGTTTGGAACCGGCGCCGGCACCACAAATCCCGGCCACACCAGCCCCGGAACCGCATATCCCGGCATAACAAATACCGGCCCCACAGATCCCAGTAA